>JAAAKG020046305.1:0-18657 GCA_010014905.2 Druon quercuslanigerum
GCTTTTCAACAGTATGTGTACCAATTTTCGTCTTAAAATATCGAACAGTTTGAGCGCAATGAATTATCAAAAAAAAAAACTCATAAACATTTGTTGCATGAAAAAAAAAATTAAACAATTATTTTTGTCAAAAGTCGATTGTTTGTATAATGCTTTTGGGCTCAAGATTCGATTAATATCACTTTATAAGATTTGATTAGGCTGGAAATGGGGGTGCCCTCTTGACGTGATTCATCTCTAATAGAATTGTTAGGTTTTATTTATTTTTGTGATATGTCTTGCTTCCGAAGTTAAAGACATTATTAATTTCGTAAACTATAGTTTTTACTTCGGGTATTTCATAAATTGGCTTTGATACGCTCCTTGCTTATTGGGGTATTTGATGTTAGCAGTAAGGAGAATAATCTTCGGGGATAGAAAGAGAAAGCGGGAAGGAGAGTGACATGAAGGAAAGGTGGTGAAAAAGGTTGAATTATGTAATAGATGAACCGTTGTTTTCTATTTTGGCTTTGTAACCTAAAGACAATTGATGTTATGAAAAATTCGATTTATGAGGCAAGAGAGGTCAGGAAGAAGTGAGTAAGCGGGCCGGCCAAGAGGGCTGGGATGGCAGCTGTCTCAGCTGAAACGGTTGTTCTGGAATGCCCGTTAGTCCGTCGGCGGGGGAGGGAAGTGAATTGAAAACAAGAAG
The DNA here is from genome assembly GCA_010014905.2 of Druon quercuslanigerum. Taxonomy (NCBI): domain Eukaryota; kingdom Metazoa; phylum Arthropoda; class Insecta; order Hymenoptera; family Cynipidae; genus Druon; species Druon quercuslanigerum. The sequence goes on from JAAAKG020046305.1 coordinate 692, forward strand.
GAATGAACTTAGAGAAATTGAATTTTGTTCTACCATAGCACGCTTATTTTTAAAATACTTTATTTGTCATTTCTATTTCCAAGTAGTTCCAGTGACAAAGGCAAGAGAGACAATAGGCACCTAGAGCTGGTTTCCATGTCGGGTTTTCTTGTGAGGGTGCTGGTTACCAGCTCCCAAACAACTGACGTTCCTTGACAGTGCGTCCCCTTATATAGCGGACTCCACGTGGGCGTTACGTAAGAGACGCACGGAGAGGGTCGGAAATCGATGGAGGGAGATGCGCGCGTCGAACTTCGCTAGCGCTCGACTCAAATTTCCCACCTCTACTCCCCCTGCCACCTTGCTGACGTAATGCCTGACGTTGCTTCTCTCTCTGTCTCTCTTACTCTAAGATCTAATATTTTGTTAATATAATTTAGTATAGTTTCCTGCTAAATAAATAAACGTCTTCTGTAAGATTTTTTTAACCTAGCAATAAAAAAGTATCGCTCTATGCGTGCCGCGTACAACAGTTTCTGTGTATATTTTTAAAAGAAATATATTCCATGGTTGAACCAAATAAAATTTTATTGAATTAACCAAATTATTTTCGAAGTCTAAACAAATTTAAATCGCGTTTGGATAATATATCATATAATTCGTTATATTTAAGTGGGTAGTTATTATATAGGCGCAAATTTTCTCCAAAAGTTCATTCGGTCCATGTAGAAATCGTTAGAAATTGAAACAGTTGGATCTTTGTTATTGTTACTATCACCAATTTGAAGATGCACAGGGTTTTCTGCAGTATATGGCAACCAGATATTAGGATCACTTAATTCGCTTGATGTTGGTTTCCTAAAAATGTACAGAACTATGTAATATTTAATTACGAATAGAAAGTAGGAACGACTGCTATTTCAGCAGATTAAGACTTTAATATAAAATGAAGCACTACAATGTGTATTACTTCTATTAATAATGTTTGTATTTACACAAAAATAATTAAAATTATAAAATAATAATTTAGTTAGGAACTTACCCATTTGTAGCAAAAGATGTCCATAGGTCCACCATTTGTTTACTCAATAATATGTCTGCGTCCGTAAAATTTAAATCTGATAGGTCATAGGATTCAGTGGTTAAATTAAAAAAGAATTTTAGTTCATCTCCGTGTGCAACACCGAGAGTATTGTCTTCAAGGTCAGAATAAATACTCTGCTCGGCACGATATCCAAAATTATAAAAATAATTTAGACTCTTCATATTAGGTGTTACTAATTCCAACATTCTCAATTGAGGAAAGAAGAAAAAACCATCAGTGACAAATTTTGTGAGACCTTCCAAGAACTGGAAAATAATATTGTTTACAAAAAAAATCTTATTGCAAAAAAATATTTGATAAATGTCATGTATATGTAACGCGATCGGCGAAAAGGTACCTACTAGGCAAAAAATCGCTTTTCGGATTATGATGGATTCTATAAGTTCTTTAACTGATCTTTCTAGGGGTGCACTCAGAAATTTGTTATCTGTCTTATTTCACAAGATATAAATTATTAAAAAGTAAAATTTTGCCTAGAAGGTCCCTTTTCTCGGATCGCATCACAAGATATTATGATACATTTTTACGTACCGAACTCTTACCAACAAAAATGAGATTATTATCAAAATAGAATTCATTTACAGCCGGTGTAAATGTTGTTAATTCTGAAGATTTAAAGTAGTAGTTACCGGCATAAGCGATGAGTGGATCTATGCTTACTCTAACAAGACCGTAGGTTACATCACTAGAATATGCAGCTGAAATCAAGAAAATTATTGAATATTTATATCTGTTGTATTAACTGCTAAAAAGGGATATGTGTACAAGGGGTCGATTAAGTGCAGTACCTTTTACGAGTATGAGACCACCACTCTTTCGAGGATTGCTCATGATTTTTTAAGGTTAATTATACAGGCCCGCAAAAAAAGTCTGAACTGTGTATGAGACTAGTGTTATCCTCATGTATTTTGAACCGCTGAATCCGAATCCGACCGCAGGATTGGGAATCTGCGAAGGTGGGAATTCTGAGATAGCAGAATGTCTACTATACTTTGCAGCTAAGAAATGCACTTTTAGTTATTTTGAGAAGCTAAAACCAAATCCGAACTCTGAAGTTCCCCTAGGCCTCAGATTTTTCCCTAGCCTAGGAGAAAGACTTAAAATCGAGAGAATTCTAAGACCTGCAGATGTAATATTTTTACGATTCGAATTTGACCTTAAAATGTATATGCTTGAAACTTCCACTACATGTATTGGAAGTTTATTACTGAAAGGTGAGGTAACGTAGAATAATATTCAATAATGTTGCAGTTTTCTAATCCCAGAATTATTATGATGCCCGGAAAGAGACAAAGCTTTTGTATATATAAATTTGTTATGCGCGTATTCATGGAATTCAAGGAGTTTGTGTGGAACACAGAAATTACGAAATTAGAGGAATTAATTTAACGCTCGGAATTAACGGACTTTATGGAATTAAAGCAATTTACAGAATTCATGAAATTAACTGAATTTACTTCATTTGCGGAATTTACAAAATTTACATAATTCTCATAATTTATGGAACTCTGGGAATTCACGGAATTAAACGAATTGACGAAATGTGCGGAATGCAAGAAATTCACAGAATTCACAGAACTATCGAAATTCATTGAATTTACAAAATTCATGAGTTCAATGAATTTCGTGAGTTCCCTGAATTCTATAGTTTTTTTCAGTTCAAGGAATCTACGGAATATAAAGAATTTCGGGAATTCACAGAATGTACGAAATTCAAGGAAATCAAGAAATTCACGACATTCATCACTTTTACGGAATTTATGAAATGTATGGCACTCACTGAATTCATCGAATTCATAAAGTTCACGGAATTAACGGAATTTTTGGAATTAATGGAATTCGCGGAATTCATAGTATTCACGGAATCATGTTATTTGCGAGTTTCAAGGATTTCATAGAATTTAATGCATTCGTGAAATTCAATGAAATCACGGAAATTAAGGACTTTCACGATTTCCGTAAATTCCTTAAATTTCGTGAATTCTTTAGATTCTGTGTATTCTTTGGATCAATTAAATTTCGTATATTTCTTGAATTTCATTAATTTAATGAATTCCATATATTCCGCGAATTGCACGAATTCCATGCATTTCGAGAATTCCATGAATTCCATGAATATCTCAAATTCTATCAATACCGTGAATTCCAAAAATTCCGTGACTCCCATGAATTACATAAATTTCGCAAATTCCGCGAATTTCAAGGAATTCATAGCATTTAATGAATTCTCCAAATTCTATCAATAACGTGAATTCAAAAAATTCCGTGAATTCCACGTATTGCGCAAATTTTATTAGTTCTGTGCACACCAAGATTTCCAAGAATCCTTCCATTTCAAGAATTTCCTGAAATCTTTGAATCCCAAAAATTCCCTGAATTCATGTTATTAGCGAATTTCAAGGAATTCATAGAATTTGTGGAGCGTGAAATTTAATAAAATTACGGAATTCATGGACTTTCATGATTTCCGTAAATTCCATGAATTTCGTGAGTTCTTTGAATTCCTTAGATTCCAAGAATTCTTTGAAATCCGTGCATTCCTTAAATTTCGTGAATTCGTTTGAATCCGTGTATTATTTAGATAATTTAACTTCGTGTATTCCTTGAATTTCATTAATTCCGTGAATTCTATATATTCCGCGAATTGCAAGAATGCCATTCATTTTGTGAATTCCGTGAATTCCATGAATTCTTCAAATTCTATCAATAACGTGAATTGCAAAAATTCCGTGAATTCCATGAATTCTAAAAATTCCGTGAATTTCATAATTTCCATAAATTTCACGAATTCCCTGAATTTCATTAATCCTGCGAATTTCGCGAATGGAGCGAATTTTATTAATTATGTGCACACCAAGATTTTCAAGAATCCTTCAACTCTAAGAATTTCCTGAAATCTTCCAATTCCAAAAATTCCCTGAATTCCTTGAATTTCATAAATTCTGTAAATGTCGTGCTTTCCATGCATTATGTAAATTACGCGATTTCTTTTTGAATTGTTTAAATTCCATAAATTCTGCGAATACCTTGTGCAAAACTTTTTTTTACAAAGGTTCTAACGCATTTATTGAAATTCTAGACGGTGAATTCACAATTTTCAGTACTTATGATACATGTATTGCAATAAGGTCATTTGAATACAATGCTTGTCATCGTAAAAATATTACATTAGCAGGCCCAAGAATTCTCTTGATTATAAGGTAGGGTAATTTCTGAGGTTGGAGTTGGTTTCAGCAGCTGAAAACACATAAAAATTCATTTTTAAACTACAAACTACAGACATTCTGCTATTTTCCAATTATCACCTTCGTTAATTTCAGAATTATATATATTTTTTACTTTTCCGCTTGGCTGTGGAGAAATTTTAACGTTAAATCCCAATTTTGAGGTCGGATTCGGCATCAGCGGCTCAATATGCATATTGATACACGAGTCATGTACGCAGTTCAGACAAATTTTTTGTTTTTGTGGGCGTTGTTAAAAAGGGTTAATTCAATAACCGGCTTAAATTTAAGTATAATTATGTCAAATTAAAAGGGCTTCTTTCGGAGAAAGAATAAGATTCTCTTCGTAAAATGATTGTTTATTTAAATAAAACCTGCTTTAACCTAAAATTTTACAAGTATGTTTCTAGTCCCTATCTTTGATAATAAAAGTGATAAAAGAGCGTACGTCTAGTAAATAATATTATTTATCTTTAGCCAAAATACAGAATCTGGTTTCTAATCGTAATATCCTGATCTATATTGCGTCTCGTGAGCTTACTAAGATTTTCGTAATAAAATATCAAGGGTCGTTAACGGCTTGCTTTATCATTCAGAGATCTGGGCAGGTAAATCACCTGTTAGCTTTTAACAGAGTAGGTCAATGGACCAAAATCGTAATCCACTTACACAAAAGAGGTAAAAGGCTCGCACAACACGTGCTCAAAAGGGTCGTTATTTTAATTACAATACCAATGATGATTATCATTATTGTCCTTTTATCTTTATATGGCCCGGTGTCCAGGCACTAATCCCTCGGTGCACGCAGAGCTACCTGAATTACGCGTTTATACTGCGAGGGTCTTACGCCGCTTGGCCTAATTTTGTCGTGCTACGGTCAAGGCGCCTCAGCTGGAGGGCGCAAGCGAGGAGTAAGTAAATCCGAGCTGTGAAAAATGCTGGCGTCCTCAGGACACTCAGGTCTTTTCTTATTATTTCGGGAAAGATTTATTTTTGTCTAGCCTTCGCTCAGCAAAATGTGCTTTGTAACAGGGTATAGAGGGTTTTATGTCTCGAAGTCTCTTACTCACAGATTGTGGAGTGATCAACAGATCATAAAGATCTTAGCCTCTGATTCTATTTGACAGATTTACAGGTGTTGTTGCTGTAGGCTCTCGAGAATTACAGAGGTCAGATCTATGTACCAAAAATAAATCGTATATTTGAGGCTTTTGCCTTAGGAAAATAAAATCTATAACTTTTATGTACGAAAAGAAGGACTTTTGCCCTATGGAATTTCGCGAAGGCTTAAAACTTGGAAACACTTGAAAAGAAATCCTAAGATCATATAGATCTGATATGCAAAAATCGTTTCTAAATAAGCCTCTTTTTGCCAACAGTTTCAATGGATACTGTCCACTGGGCTCTTGAGAAGAGAACTTATTCGAATAAATTTCCAATAGCTTGGAAACTTATTCTTTCAAGAATCGAACGGTCGGACAAGTTCAAGAGGTTTTTAAGCTCTGGGCTTCTCCTACTGATTCTCTTCCCCGACCTGTGCCTTTCAGCTACAGGATTTAGAATGCTATTTTTTGGTTGAGCTGCCCTTTTTATAGTTCAACTCCAGCTCTCCCTTCTCGATGTTACGCAATGTTTTCAAAGAGGGAGTGACTTGAGTTTGCGCTCTAAAGTTTCTCTTCAGGCAACCGCTTGTAACTCGAGGGTCACAATATATATTACAAGAATAGAGCAGATTTAAATTTTTGCTTAAATTTAATATAACATCTAAAATAATGGAGCTGCTTAAATGAGGTATGAATAAAATAAATAAACAGAACTAAATAAATATAAAAACATTTTGAAGTATATGGATCAATAAAATGTGATACTTTTTAGAATACGCTGAGTCATGGATAAAATATAGCCACGGAAGATTAGAGATGGAGAGAAATACAAAGAGTTTAAAACATATTGGGATCTGGAATTGTTAATTATATTGCAGGTTAATACCTAGATATTTGTGCTCTATCATTTTTCCAACATCATGATTGCAATCATCCTCATATAAAAGAACTAGAGCACTGAAAATTGTGTATTTTGACAAAAACTTTTAAAAATAAAATAAAATGTTAAGAATTATTTACCTGCACTATACAAAAGTCCTTCCTCAGATACGACTCCACTCATAAAAGATAAATCCTTTATTTGATTATTTTTTACCAAATTTTCTGGACTATCAGTAAGAAATGCATCTTCAGAATCTGGTTCATCCGCAGGGCTCCAAGTTAATCGTGCAAGGCGCGCAACTGTGCTGAATACAGAACTGGTCTTTAATAAAGTTTCTGGACTTTTTGTTCGCATACAATTTACAATTTCTTCTGAAGTGTTAGAGGGACATAAAACTATTGCTGATAGAGCCTTTGTGTATGAACTAATGCTACTCATATTTTGGTATAGCCAAGGAACCAAATTTGCACCACTTTGTATTATATACTTTTGAAACAGACCTATAAAAGTATTATCTAAATAATTATAATTTAAAAAATATATGTTTATAATTTACAAGATATTAACTTTTTTATAACAAGTCATATGATTTGTCGAAACGTTGTTGGTATCATCTGTCAACAAGGGTGGCGCCCATTATTTAATTTTAGAATTTTCTTGCTTTCACCCACCAAGTTTGTTCGAATACTTAAAAACATAATCCCCTCAGAATTCAAGCCAAATTAGTTATCCTTACCCCTTGCCTCAGAGATTATGCAGCACAATAATTTGCGCTTCAATTTACAAACTAAAAGAATGCACATCAATGTGTCCACCAGTGCTTATCAAACTTTTCTGTTTTTTTAATTTCAAACTTTGGGCGCGGGTTGTGACTCTAGTTGTATGATTCAATGTCTAGAAGAAGGCTTCAAAGAAAGAGGTTCTTGGTTAACCAGACGCATGAGTAAATGGAGGTATATCGAAAGGCTTCTCGGGCCGGAGAACCACACGTGGGCGTGTTCACAGAGTCGAATTCCCCCGTCAACAAAGGCCTGCTGATTTATTTAGATGTTTCCCCACAGGTGAAAGACCATTTCTCGAAACCCAAAGAGCTCAATCTTTTTCATGCAAGGAGTTTGAGGTGGCGTTGTTCCTGTTTAATGCCAAGTCTTCCACTGATATGGATGGCCAGTCTAATGAGACAATACGGGGCTTTTCGAAACGACTTTTGAAATTTTTCCAAGGTACCTTAACCAAATGTTCCATGTCTCCTTTTTACCGGAGGTCTGGAGATACATCCGTGTTCATTTCATGCCTGAACCGACTGGAAGGGACTTCTGACAAAAATCTCTCATACCATCATTTTGTAAGTTGTTTGAGAGATTGATACAAAAGAGACTGGAATATCTGGCCTAGCATAATAACTGGGTTTCTGAATTTCAGTTTCGTTTTAGAAGGGTCAGTTTTTCTATAGACTGTGCCGGCTCAGTTGTTTCGGACATCATGATGGGCTTTGGTAGAGAAAAAAATACGATTGCGCTGGAATTCGACTTAAGAGACGCGTTCAATGCTGTCCTGCCAGGGCCTTTGATTAATGAGCTAAGGGATTTACGGTTTCCGATCAAATTGCTCAAACTTGCTTCTATTTACTTGGCAAACGTAACCTCTTCTATAAGGGTGGCCATTTACGTGGGTGATTTGATTCTTCAGTCACTGAGGGTTCTATTCAAGAGGCTTCCGATCTCCGTGTGAGCAATTAGCTACCTAGCTTATGACTTTAGTACTTTACATTTTAATCCCAAAGTCGCAACTTTGCGATTTTTCTAGAGGAATGTGGGGGATCCATGATATTTCCATAACAATAAATCAAATGGTTATATAGTTCCAGGACACCCTTAACTATTTGGACATAATATTGGATAAAGATTGACCTGGATCACACACATCAGGACTGTTGCTGCCAAAATCCTCCACGCCAATATCTTATAGGATGCTAATATCTTATAGCTTATTGCTAGCATCTCTTAGGGCCTCTTTCAACCCCTTCTTCTCACAGTCCATAAGGGACTATTTAGAGCATGTTTGGTTTGGGGAGCTCCTCTTTTCTTTAGAGCTAACACGACGGCCTTAAGAATGCTACACGCGATTAATCATGCTTCTCTATGGATTGCCTCAGAGTGTATGAGCTCTACGCCCATATCTGTGATTCGCTCCGAGGCTTTCAAAACTCCACTGTCATTCTGCAGGTCTACTGGCAAAAAAGTTCATCTATCATAAATTTCGCTAGAGTAACACGCATTTAGTGATGAGTTTGGAGGATACGGCAGATGAGGCTCAGTATAGGATCTTCAAGGTTAACATGGACAAATGCGGCTTACTCTATGCGTATGATGACATTAGCGTCTTTACGGGGGCAATGAATTGTTCTGAACAATCGTTTCACGTTGACGATGCTTGAAGTGATTTACTGCCAGGTATTTCTGTGGACCTAGAATTGGATGGTACTAATGTGTTTACCAAAATATCGTCCTGTCGCATGTCATAAAAAGTAATGCGAAAGATTATGGCAATGATTACCAAGAGGTTACAAATGGCAGGTTCAAGATGCAAAGAGAAATAATAAAATAGGTAGAGCAATGGGAGAAATAGTGATGAATGTATGAAACGAATTTATAGGAATGTAGATGAATGAACCAAAATAAGGAGTATTAGTAGAAGAAATAAAAATGGGAGGAGTATCGACATTGATTATTTATATATAGATAGTCTCTTATTGATATTACAGTAACGAAACTAATATATCAATATTTCCGATATTTGTATTTCAATATTTTATCACTATTCGAGAACTGGTGGCCTTTTTGTTTGAAGCGGAAAGGCGTAGTGTACGGGTACTTTCATGCGCAGATTGCGCAATTCGTAATATTCATTCAAATTGGAAACTTTTCAGACGGCTCGATTAGCACAGTTGAAAAAGTCGCGGGCCGTTAGCGCATCATACATTTCACAGTTTGCCCAGGGTTTTTGTTGACGTGCGACAATTTGCTAACTAAACAACAATATAATAAAATCAAAAAATAGCTCAAATGCTTCGCAGAATATTTAGTTTTTTAGAACGTCTTGCTTCAAAGAAATGCTAGGCTTTTTGGAGAGGTCAACCGTCAGGAAAGTTAGCACATGGTACTGCAACACTGCAGTTTTCCCTGCGACACTTCGGAGTCTAGAATTCGTCAAATTTATAATGTCGTTTCTCAGTCATGTTCCACTATTTTGGCGATTGGCGATTGGCGAAATACAAGTAATTATCCGAAATTTGTGGTTAGAGTAAAACTAGCATGAAATTTTCGTGATACTTAACGTCGAGATTTGAAAAAACAATGGAACTTGATGTGGTGGGAGGTGACGCAACCGCGCATATTGGAATAACCGTTAAAGATAAAAGTGAAATAGGAAGACGTAAAATAAGTGCGAGGGGAAATAGGATAGGTAACGAAAAACACGGACACACGCAGAACCTATAGTGTTTATTCCAGAAGATGAAGAATTGATGGCGGGCTTTATTACAGGATTAGAAAAGTACTTAAACGGGTGAAAGTAGAATTTAAATGCTAAAAAGACAAAGATAATAAGGCTTAGAAAGGGAGGGGGAAACAAAGAATGGGCGGGGAGATGGAAGGATATCTAGTTAGAAGAAGTAAAAGAATTTAAATAATTGGGATGTACCTTCAAACAATTGCAGATCATAGAGCTCATATAAGAGAAAGAATAAAGAAAGCAGCAGAGCTGATAAGACAGATCTGGGGAATAAGAAAAAGAAGGCAAAGAAACTTGAAAAAGGAGAATGTGTTTTTTTCGATACGTTAGTATGGCCGGTATGAGGTTATGGAGCAGATAAATGGGAAATGAAGGCAAAGAAAGAGATTGAGAGTTTACAAGAAGGGTATTTTAGGTGAAACCTAGTGATAGATTGGAGGACGCCGCGTTATATGGTAAGAGAAAAAGCGCTAAGGGCTAAAAGTATTACTAGAGAAAGGGAAGGGAGATAGCAAAGAAGTTTTTAATAGACGCACAGGAAAGGACAAGGAGAACGATGAACTTAACAAGATGGGAAGAAGAAAGGAGGAAGTTTTTTTCGGCTAGAGATATAGAAGACGGGACTGGAGTAAACTAAGAAAAAATGGAAAAAGGGTGAGGAAAACATAATTACCAGATAGATGGTAAATAATTCAGGAATCAAAATATACTAAATGGAATAAGATAATAAAAAAGAAAGGAGTACCTTAGTATTTAGAAAAGGGATGGGAAGAAAGAGTGTGGTCCAAAATGGCAAGATGTGGATGAACCACAAGTTAAGGAGAGCTAATATATTAGCAGAGGAATAAAAGATAAAGGAAGCTGGCAAGAGAATGTGGTAAAGGTTCTAAGAAAAAGTAGATTGGGTGAAGAGTGGATAAAGGAATTGGAGGGGACTAGTGGATCGAACGAGAAAGAATAAAAGAATGCCTGTGAAAAAATTGCAAAACGAAAATTCAATAGAAGTGAAAAAAGTAAATGGAAACGAAATTCGCCTAGATCTTCTAATCTAGGTGACAATCTAGTCCGACTAGTCTCTCAAAAATTATGAGGTATACAGTCGACAACCACAACGACAGACCATCGAAGAACCAGGGTTTTTCACATTCAGGGGGCCTCGAAACGTGGAACTTTAAAGAAATAGTCGATAGTCTGTTTTTACATAAAATGAATACCTTTTTATCATGATGAGAATGTAAAAAGAAAAATATTTAATATTTATTATCCCGAATACATACCATCGCTTGCTTTGGAAAGTGCATGCAGTGCAACACTTCCTCCTCCACTACTCTGCCCAAATAGAGTCACCTGATTTGAATCACCTCCAAAAAGTTTTATATTATCCTTGACCCATGTAAGTGCGAGTCTCTGGTCCTTCATCCCAAAATTTCCTGGAGCGACAGAATCTCCGGTGCTCAGGAATCCAAACATTGCCAATCGATAATTCATAGTGACTAAAATTACGTCCTTGTCTAAAAGGTATTTAGCACCATACATATTGCTGCTTCCAGTATTGAAACCACCTCCATGTATAAATACCATGACTGGTAGCAAAGCTTTGTCTGTCTGAAAAATTTAAGAATATGGGGAAAAATGTACAAGACCTGTAAATAGCAAAGTAGTGTCATCATAACTTTTTGAGAAATAATTAAAAACAAACACCAAAACGATGCAAGAACTTCAGAGTTCTGACTCTCGAGCGCTGTGCACATCATGCCAAGGCCTACCTTTTTTTATTATTTTTTTAAAACTAACTGAGATCCCTTTTTAGTATTTACAGGGTTCCTAGAGTACCCCCCACTACATTTTTGGGAATCTCCTAAAACCACCATAAAATAAAATATGCACTTGATATAAATTTAAGAATTTCAGAATTGTTGGGCTTTTCAGGCTCTTTTGACGTATCAATACCCACTTTTGGGCTCTTTTATTTTTCTAAAAGATATTATTATTTTCTAATATTTCTTCTAGTATTATTATTATTTTCTAAAATGAATAATATTTTAACATAAAATGTGCCTTTTATTAACAAATAACACAAATAATTATTTTATAGTCGTACCTTTTTACGGATGAAAGCAATTCATTTACACAAAGGTTTACACCATAGGTGGAGATATATTTAATTACTAGAGTGTTTGAAAGATGTTTGAGTTAGTTTTTTAAAAGCGTCAGAGGCAGTTTACAAAATTTGTTTACGGTTACTGCGAAAATAAGGATATGTAAAGGAATTTCGGGAAAGTTTTGTGGTAACTATTTTTAATAAGAATGTTTATAGATTTTGATTTGAAGGCACCTGACGAGCAGGGTTTGCTTCAATCCCTCAGATTATTTTTTTATTTGTTATTTGATCCCCGGAACATCAGTGACTTTTGATTCTATTTTTTTTATATTTATATTTTTAGTTGGGGGTAGGAGTTAGCGTTATGTGTTGTTTTTAGACAATATAACTTGTTTATATTCACTGAGCTCAAAAGTAGCTCAGACATATGGTAGATTTTTGCTTGTACTGATTGCATTTTTGATTGTACTGATTTTGTTTCTTGATAAAAATTAAAGAACAAAAAAATCGGTGTTGATGCCCAAGAAGAGCCCAAACAAGCCCAAAATTCTGGCGATTTTGATTCTTCTAATTTTTCAAACATTATATAGTGGAGGTGCTGGCGGCCAGCATCACCACCCAAAAGTTAGAGTGCCTATTTTCTTTTAAGGATAGGTTTTAGAAGATAGCGGTTGTTTTTTCAAAATCAATTTCTGCTGTTTTTAAGAGGTTTAAGAAAAAATAAAAGAGCAATTGGAAGACATTTCATCGAGACATAAAAATAAATAATTGTGAGAGACAAAAAGAACTGATTTTGAGCACTATAAGCATTTATCCTAGAATAAGGTTATCATAAGGGTTTTATTTGGAAGTCAAAATGTCATATTTTTTAATTATTTATGAATAAGTGTGATTTCGCTTCTAATTTTTTCTACCAGAAGTTATGACCTGTTCGGACATCAAGAATTTATTCAACAGAAATCGTTAAATTAATAGTTACGCTTATACGCTGACTTATAGTTTAAGTGTATTTTTTAGGTTCAGGGTAGTTTTTGAAAGATAAGGGTTGTTTTTTCAAAATTAATTTTTGCATTCTTTAAGAGCCAAAAAAGGCCTAAAATTCTGACACGGTTGACTTTTTAGTTCGCTCAATTTTTAGTAGCGAAAGTGCTGGTAGTCAGAACATTCGCCTGAAAGTTATTTTTTACAAAACTAGAAGAGCCCGATAATCAGCATCGATGCCCAAAAAAGCTTTCAAAAAGCCGAAATTATTACATAAAGAAATTATGTACTTTGAAAAAGCTTCGCTTCTGTACGTTGGTATACTACCCCACATATAACCTTTAGTTTATAATTAACTCTACAGTACAATCGCTAATGTACCTGTCAGTTCATGCACCTATAAAAATTCAATTAATAAAAAAAATATTGCCAGTTTTTGGAACCTACTGTAAAATACTTTGACTTAGAGAATTATTCTTGATATGATAATAATATACAAACGTAAAATCTCTTACCAATGATGAACCAAATTCAAGAAATGGAGTGTAAACATTTAAGTTCAAACAATCTTCAGCTCCTATTACGTTATCGCCGTCCAATTGAATACATATATTTCCAAACGAATGTGCAGCTTTAGTTCCTGTCCACTTGCCTGCAGGTACAGGATTTGCAAATCTAAAAATAACTTTTATTTAAAATATGTTTAATTACAAGAATATGTATATCAGGACCCATAGAAAGATAGATATCCTGTATCCGCGCGTGCATTTTAATGGAACAAGCAAATGGTAAAATTCACGAAATATTAAATATTTTTAACTATTAAAGAGCAGAAATAATTATTTTTGAACTTGTTGTATGTCATTACATGAGAATAAGAACCCGTGAAAATTGAAACATCGGGTCTACGTGACCTCCACTCGAAATTCCTGAAGAGGCAACTTGCCTGAAGGTCCTACATGATCAGATGACAATTTCACGGATTCTTTACACGACGAGTTTACATGACGAGTTTCATCTTCCCTCCCTTACAGGTTTTAAATTTCCCCGGTCAGGTTGCGATGTTTGTCAACAAGTGCGTCGAGCATGTTCACTTTCCAGAGGAAAACTCCTATCTCTAGCCAGGCACGGACGCCATCGCCTCTCTCTTTCCCTCCAACGCGCGCTCCCTTCACCCTTTCTCTACACTCTCTATCTCTCTTTCTCCCTTTCCCCTCTTTTATGTGAATGGCGTACATACCCGGGGATCTCAACCGGCCGTTGAGACAATGCTCAAATTAAAATTAAAATAAGACGGTCGTCTTATCAAAGTAATTAAACTCCCTTAAATTGTTAGATGAATTAAATAAAATTAACTCCCTCAAACAAATCCATCAAGTAGCTTGAATTTATTAATAAGACAAGAAAATAGAGAAATAGGGTAGGAATTACGAACAATAAAAATAACGAAACAATTATTTAAGTTGGGGAGTAGAAGGGGTCGTTCGAGGAGTAGATAATTATTTGATAAAAATTTTAAAAATTAATAAATACATTGCCCTCAACAACAGCGGAAAATCGCACAATAAGCAAAACTGACCGCCGTTCGCCGCTGCTTCCACCGGGAAGCGGAGCAAGTAAGGCGTATTGCTGTCGTGAGGCAACACCGAAGAAGGGCGAGCAGGCCGACCGAGCCGCCGCCAGTTGGAAGGTTCCTCTCGCGCTCTCACTATTAGGATATCACCGTGACGGAATATACGCGTTCCCATTGCGTGTCTCGGCCGCAGATACGGGTCCTTTAGGTCAATCCAGGACACTAGAAATCGTAATTATACTTTGTAGTGTACCGCGGCCGAGAATACTACGATTGCCGCCGTTGTCACCCCCGCTTTTACCGGGTGGAATTCTCGGCGTACGGGTCCCAGAGTCTTCGCGATCACTCCGTACCGTCGCAGAGGCCTGGCCTGCATCACCTGCGGTCCCCTTGTTGTCGCCTGAGGTACACTACGTGATGCCACTTCGCATACAGCAGCAGCAGCAGGAGGAAAGTCTGGATTCGTACGTATTACTTTTAGCCGCCGATTAAACGACCAAACTGTTCAGCGTGGAAATCCCCCTTCCAAAACACATTATAAACAGAAGCCGCACGCGGAAAACCAACCTACAGAACAGCACTCGGTCTTCATTAACTACGCAAGTCGCACTCGGAAAACCACTATATAAGACCGCACTCGGTCCACATTAATTATTGTCCTGTACACGTTTGATACAGGACTATATTTTTTAGTGAAAATGTAGTATTTTGTCTCAAATTACTTTTTTGAACCCAAATTATTCTACACACTTTTTAGTCAGGTGTATATTTTTTGATAAAATAGCAGTTTCTTTTTTATCAGATATTTTGTAAATCAAAAAATTTCTAATTTGCACATTTCGAAAATCTAGCATATGTGCTGGGTTAGGCGTGGAAAATAATTATTGTCCTTGGCACATTTTAGCGAGGTGTATGTTTTTCGATGAAACACTTTTTTTCATCAGATTAATTATAGAAATCAAAAAATTTGACAATTTTGAAAATCAGAAAGTTTTGCTAGGTAGTGCTAGGGGTGCATAACAATTTTTATCCTACTCACTTTTTTGTGAGGTGTATATTCTTTGATGAAATACTCGTTACACGCCTAGCACTACCCAGCAAAGTTTCAGATTTTGGAAATTCGCAATTAAAATCTTTTTATTTTAACAATCATTCCGATGGAAAATAAACTTGTATTTCATTAACAAATATGGTCATTAGTTAAAAATGTGAAGGAAAATAAATATTTTGCACGCCCGGTACATCTCAGTAAAACTTGCTGATTTTTGAAATTCGCAATTTTCAAACTTGTTTATTTCAAAAATTATTCTGAAGAAAAATAAACTACATTTTATTCACAAATATACACTAGGGTAGGGATCTATCAGGCTACTTGATTTCACCTCTTCTTCCAATACACCTTTGAATGAACTGAGTATCCAAATATGCGCTCGAACTTCCATACCGTAATTAGCCGCTGCTCCGTCCTGCTGAAACCAAATATTTTGAAAATTATCGCCTTTAATCTCCCTTATGTTTGGTACAATTTGGTTTCTGAGAAGCTCTTCATATGCACACGCATTGAGATTACCATCGATGAAGAAAAGGCCTATCAATGTATCATTCAAGATACCGGCCCAAACATCATTCTTGTGTGTATATTGTGTGTGACTCTCCAACATCCAATCAGGATTTGTGTCGGACCAATATCTACAATTTTGCCTGTTAATTTCACCTTTTACAGTAAAAGTCGCTTCATCTGAAAATACTGTATTGTACAAGAAAAAAGAATCTCTATCAATTCTGTCCATCATGATTTCAAGAAATTCAACCCGACGATCAGGATCGTCTTCATTGAGCTCTTGTACCAGATGAAATTTGTAAGGATGGAAATTATTGCTTTTAAAAATATTTTGCACTGTCTCAGGAGCAAAGTCACGCTCATCACTAGCTCGACGTAAACTAAGGTGTCGTTTTTCAACTAATGCTTGGGCTATGTCCATCTGCATCTCCTCATATCCTGCAGATTTTGGCTGACCATGATTTTGAGACAGGATTTAACCCTTCTCCATTACGAAAAGTGCGATTAGAAAGCAAACGAACTTGATCATAAGATCGAACTCGAATGTATTGGATTTGGTAATTGAACTATTCGGGATTGTCTGGAATAAGATTACTTTACCGACTGAGCGCAGTAGCACAATCAGCACATCGATCAAATGGTGGTGAGGTACAGTCAGACCTCGATGCTATCAACTTTTCGGAGGGAGTTTTCCATGGAGATATTATAAATAGAGTGGGGGAGCGAGGCTATCGAACATTTATGACAAACAGAGAGAGAGAGAGAGAGAGAGAGAGAGAGAGAGAGAGAGATGATCGAAGGGACTGCCGCTGGCGCGCGCCCTACTGGATCAATCTGAACGTCTGTCTCTCTCGCTCTCCCACGTTCGCCGGCAGGAATTTTGAAATGTAAATTTTGTTTAGAAAAGATCAAATCATTATTTATGATGCTAAAAACAAAGCATTTGGAATAAAATCGAATTTAATATCAACAAAAAATTATTTACAAAGTAATTCAGAACTAGAATGGCTGTATATTGTATATAGCAGACGTAATCGCCAATTCTGTTTAATAGGTTTAGGCACGTAGTTTGAGTCGTTTCAATGAAAACGTTCTATTTATTAATTTAGTGCGATTGAAAAGTTTATAAGGTAAATAAATAAGCATTCATCCGATTTATATTGTAGTTATGATCTTACGCTTATTGCACGTTTGTCATTTACTGCGTGCAATTTTTTATTGTTATTTAGATTTTATTAATAAGACTTACCCCGTCGTATTCGTAATTCATAACAACCGTGTGGCTGCATAAAAACAAGTTTTTTTGTTAAAAATTTATAGATTACTCTTACTATTATTTAGCGTGATGAAATTCTATTATATTTGTACTCTTATTATGTACAATCATTTTTTAAGTTAATGTTTGAGGTTAGTATTAAGGTTATATACTCATTGGATTAGCAATATTTCTTTAGAAATTTGTATATAATTATTTATACGATACAATTTACAATACACCATTAGCAAATGTAAATATTATTTACCTTGCCGACTTTTTATTTACACGGAATTAGTAAATACAGCCATTATATTGGAATGCATCGAACCATATGCTCAAACAAAATTGGCGATTGCGTCTACTATATAACATAGACAGCAATGCCAATTCTTACTTATTTTCTAAATAATTTGTTGCCAATAATAAATTCAAATATATTTCATACTTTGCTTTTATCGTAACAAATAATTATTTAATCTTTTTTAATTAATTTTTCATTTAAAACTTTCTGCCATCAGGCACATTTAACGACTTTAGAAAATTAAGGTGTAAACGGATTTATAGTGTGTTAGCTAATGATTGACCAACAGGCAGTGATCCCATATTTCAAACGAGTTACCTTCGCACACAATCAAAGCTCGTGTAAAGTGGTTGCGAAGAGGTGGTAGCGTAGCACACGACTGTA
>JAAAKG020046316.1:0-18657 GCA_010014905.2 Druon quercuslanigerum
TATTATTTTGCACTATTTTAAATTGTGAATAGAATAAAAATAAAATTAAAAAAAAAGTCGGCATTTAATGGTGGAAAAATGGGAAAAATAAGAAAATTAACTGATTAAAAATAAAAAAATAAAATTTAATTTCAAACTGTTGAAAATAGAAGAAAATTGAAAATGAATAATACTAAACTATTAAATATAGAAAAATATTTATTTGACACTTAAAATTTTTTAAAATAAGAACTTTTTTTTGCCTTTAAGAAAAGTATTTCAATTTTCTTTCATTCTCACAATAAATAAAAATTCAATGATAAATTTGTTTGAATTTTCAAAAATTAAATTTTTAAATTGCAAATATAGATAATTTTAAATTCAAATCACTATTTTTCTTTAAAATTTTGAAAATTGTTGTTTGTATATTGGCATTTGTTAAAAAAAGGTTTAAAAAATAAGAATTCAATTTTCTTATTTATTAAAATTTCAACTGTTAAAAATGATAGAAAAATGTAATTTTCAAATATTTTAAAACTTCAATGATCATTTTTTTAAATTTACTAGCTGACTTCCGGTTAATAAAAATTTAGTTTGCAACAGTTAAAAATTCAAATGTTGAAAATTGGAGAAAATTTGGTGATAAGTTTTTTTTAATTTAAAAAAAATTGTAATTGAATTTTCTACAGTTGAATTTTTAAGACTTAAAAAGTGAAAGGCTGGAAATGGAAGAACATTTTTTAAAAATTAAATAAAATAAAAAATTCAAATCTTGAAAAATTAAAAAAGTTTGCAATTAAATTTTCTACTCTCAAAAAATATTTATATTTAAATATTTGTACATTCAATTATCAAGTTTTTTTTTCATTTTCAAAAATTGAATGTTCCTCAATTTTGAAATGGATTCATTTTGCTAAATTAAAAAAAATTAAGTGTACAACTGTTTGAAATTGTGAATAAAATAAAAATAAAATTAAAAAAAAATCCGGAGTCAATGGTGGAAAAATGGGAAAAATGAGAAAATTAACTGTTTAAAAATAAAAAAAATTTAATTTAATTTTAAACTGTTGAAAATAAAAGAAAATTGGAAATGAATAATACTGAACTATTAAAGATAGAAAAATATTTATTTGACACTTAAAATTTTTAAAAATAAGAATTTATTTTTTATCCTTTGAGAAAAGTATTTTAATTTTCTTTAATTTTTACATTAAATGCAAATTCAATACAAATTTTCTTAAATTTTCAAATTAAAAATATAGATAATCTTGAATTCAACTTCTATTTTTCTTCAAAAGTTTGAAAATTTTTGTTTGTACATTGAGATTTGTTAAAAAAGTTTAAAAATTCAGAATTCAATTTTTTTTAATGAAAATTTAAACTATTAAAAATGATAGAAAAATGTAATTTTTAAATAGTTTGAAACTTCTATGATCATTTTTTTTAATTTAGAAGCTGACTTTCCGGTCGATAAAAATTTAGTTTGCAACAGTTAAAAATTCAAATGTTGAAAATTGGAGAAAATTTCGTAGTAATTTTTTTTTTAATTTAAAAAAAATTGTAATTGAATTTTCCATAGTTAAATTTTTAAGACATAAAAAGTCAAAGGCTGGAAATGGAAGAAAATTTTGTTTAAACTGCAGAAAATTAAAAGTTCAAGTCTTAGTTTTGAATTTAATTCATTTTGCAGCATAAGAGAAAATTAAGTTTACAACTGTTTGAAATTGTGAATAAAATAGAAATAAAATTTTTAAAAAAATCGACATTGAACGGTTAAAAAATGAGAAAAATGAAAAAATTAACTCATTAAAAGTAGAAAAATTAAAATTTAATATTAAATTGTTGAAAATAGAAGAAAATTAAAAATGAATAATACTGAACTATTAAAGATAAAAAAATATTTATTTGACACTTTTAAAATTTTACAAAATGAGAATTTATTTTTTAGTCTTTAAGAAAAGTATTTTAATTTTCTTTAATTTTTACAATAAATGCAAATTCAATGACAAATTTTCTTGAATATTTAAAAATTAAATTTTTAAATTGAAAATATAGATAATTTTAAATTCAAATTCTATTTTTTTTTAAGTTTGAAACATTTATGTTTGTATATTGAGATTTCTTAAGAAAGGAATACGAATTGAGAATTCAATTTTCTTTTTTCTTAAAGTTTAAACTGTTAAAAATTATAGAAAAATGTAATTTTTATATAGTTTTAAACTTGAGTTATCAATTTTCTTCAATTTACAAGCTGAATTTCCAAACAATGAGAATTTAGTTTGCAACAGTTAAAAATTCAAATGTTGAGGATAGAAAAAATTCAATATTCATCTTTTTTTATTTCTTAAAAATTGTAATTCAATTTTCCATAGTTCAATTTTTAACACTTAAAAATATAAAGGCTTGAAATTGAAGAATTTTTTTTAAAGAAAATTAAAAGTTCAGCTCTTAAAAATTTTAAAAATACTGCAATTAAATTTTCTAGTCTCGTAAAAAGAACAAAGTTAAACATTAAGATATCTTGAATACTGATTTTTAAATAGTTGTAAATTCAATTATCATTTTTTTTTGATTTTCAGAAATTGACTGTTTCCCAATTTTGAATTTAATTCATTTTGCAACCTCAGAGAAAATTAGGTTTACAACAGTTTGAAATTGTGAATAAAATAAAAATTAAAAAAAGTCGACATTGAACGGTTGAAAAATGAGCAAAATGAAAAAATTTACTGACTAAAAATAAAAAAATTAAAATTTAATTTTAAATTGTTAAAAATAAAAGCAAATTGAAAATAAATAATACTGAACTATTAAAGATGTAAAAATATTTATTTGATACTTAAAATTTTTAAAAATAAGAATTTATTTTTTAGCTTTTAAGAAAAGTATTTCAATTTTTTTTAGTTCACAGAATAAATGTAAATTCAATGATAAATTTGATTGAATTTTCAAAAATTAAATTTTCAAAATGAAAATATAGATAACATTAAATTTAACTTCTATTCTTCTTCAAAATTTTGAATATTTTTGTTTGTATATTGAGATTTGTTAAAAAAGGTAAAAAAAATAAGAATTCAATTTTTTTAAATTTAAATTTCAACTGTTAAAAATTATAGAAAAGTGTAATTTTCAAATAGTTTGAAACTTCAATAATCATTTTTTTTTCAATTTACAAGCTGGCATTCCGGCCGATAAAAATATACTTTGCAACAGTTAAAAATTCAAATGTTTAAGATTGGACCAAATTCACATTCAATTTTTTTTAATTTTTAAACATTTTCAATTAAATTTTCCATAGTTTAATTTTTAACACTTAAAAAGTCAAAGGCTGGAAGTGGAAAAAAGTTTTTGAAAATTAAAGAAAATTAAAAGTTCAATTCTTGAAAATTTTAAAAATATTGCAATTAAATTTTCTACTCTCGAAAAGAGAACAAAATTAAAAATTAAGATATATTGAATACTGAATTTTAAATAGTTATAAATTCAATTATCAATTTCTTTTAATTTTCAAAAATTGAATTTTTCTCAATTTTAAATTTAATTTTTCTTTTAACATTATAGAAATTAAGTTTACAGCTATTTGAAATTGTGAATAGAATGAAAATAATTTTTTTTTAATCGGAATTCAACGGTAGAAAAATGAAAAAAATTAGAAAATTAACTGATTAAAACTAAAAAAATTGAAATTTAATTTTAGTCTGTTAAAAATAGAAAAAAATTGAAAATGATTAGTTAAAATTTTAACGGATTAAAATTGAAAAATATTAACTACAATTTTACCCACGAAAAGCGCAGATTGAAGAAAAATTAAAATCAAATAAATATTAAAATTCCTCGGTTAAAAATTGAAAAAAATTTAACAGTTATCTTTGGAAATTGTAAACAAATTGTGACGTAATATTGATTTTCTTCGAATTTCAGCAATTAAATTTTCTTTAATTAAAGAAAATTAAAAATTCAGCAGCTGAAAAAATAGCAAATGAATGTTAATCTGCTGAAAATAGGAAAAAATTTCAAAATTTCAAAATTTTAGTTCTGCAAAAAAGTCAATTGATGAAAAGTCAATTGTTGAAAATTAAAATAAAAAATAATTTGCAACGTTTGAAAGTCGTAAATTGAGAAACAATTGAAATGAAAGGAAAATGGAAATTCAGAGGTTGAAAATTAAAGAAAAAAATTTTAATTCTTGAAATTTGATAATAAAAATTATTTTAATTTTCAAATGTTGAAAGTAAAAGACAATTTAAAATTGAAATATCTTAATTATTGAATTCTTGACAAATATGAATTCAATTTTTAAATATGTTGAAATCAGAAAATTTTGAAAAATAACGGCGATAAGTAAAAAAAAATTCATGAAAATTAAACTGTTTTTAAAATAGCTCTTGGAAATTTAAAAAAAAACTTAACTGAATTTTTAACTTTTTAAAATAGAAGATATTAAATAATTTTGTAAATTTGGATATCCAATTTTAAACCGTAGAAAATTCAGTTAAAAATTTTGTTAAAATTTTCTTTAAAGTTATTTTAAAATATAAAATTTAATTATTTTATAACGATAAAATTTTTAAAGATTCAAAACTAAAACCGAATTATTTTCAATGTTTCTATATATGCTACATATTCAAAAATATATTCAAAAGTTTATAAACAAAATATTTAAAAAATTTAAAAATTTGAAACGATTCTTTTTTTACATATAATAAACTTAGAAGGGAAAAGATAAAAATTGTAATTCAAATAAATTTTATAAATTTAATTTTTATACTAAAAATAATATCAGGAGTTTTAGCCTTCGTTTTTATTTCAAGGAATTTTAGTCATAAATAAAATAAAAACTAATCAAATATATTTTATTCAAAAAATCTTAAAATTGTTTTATTCTGTAATTTCGAAATTTTGAAACTCATGCTCTAAAGGGATTGTGTAATATCCAATCAAATCAAGATTATTATTATTTATTTATTATACTTCTACAGACATGTGCCACCATTTTTTCTTATCATTGTATTATCAGCAAAAAATACGCTTTTACGGTCCTTTGATTATCTATTTCGATCTGCAAATAGAAAAATATTATTTGCTTAAATTTAAAGCTATTAAAAATATATAAAAAAGGAATAAAAAATATAGTGGAGTAGAAGTGGTAGAGGAGAGGGGAATGAGGAGAGGAAGGTGAAAATAGGGGAAGCGGAGAAGAAGAGGGGAAGAAGAGAAGAAGAGTGGAGGAGATAAAGAAACAGGGCTTGATAAAGAAGTAGTTGGGAGGGAGAATACGAAAGAAGGTTATCAATGTATTGGTTACAGGGGAGTACGACTCTTTTTTCTCCTTTTTTTTTTTTAGTTTTTAATTTTTTTAGTCACATTCAAAGAAAATAACCTATTCTATCCTGTCTGATCCCATCCCCTCTCCTACTACAATTTTCTACACCTACTTCACCTATCCTAATGCCTCTCCCCACTACTTCATTTTTACTTACTCCCCCTCCTATTTCACTAGTAACCTAGCCCCCCCCTTCGTACTCCACCAACCTAATTCCTTATCTCTTCCCCTCTCCTCTTCTCCTCTACTACCACTATTCACACCTTCCACTCCTAACTTCCCTCCCCTCCTCTACTTACACTCTTCCTTTTTTTTTTAATAAATAAAAATTAAAATCTTACCATTTAAAATGAGACTTTTTTCTAATTTTTTAGACAGCTTATAAAACCGTTTGGACGCAAGTTAAATTTCCTGATAAATGTCGATAACATGCACCACAGCATCCTGTAAAAAAATGTAATAACAATGAAAATAAGAAATTAAACGAATCTCAGAAAAATATTTAGGCCTAAATGAAAGAAACCGCATCTTGAGCATATTATTTATTTATTTAAGCAATAATAACTTTAAAATGAAAAATATTGTAAATTAAAGAAAGATTTGTATGGGTACATATAACCATTTTCTCTTTATTACAAAAAATTTGAAAAAAACGAAAATTCTTGGAACCAAATAAACTTTTCTTTGAATAAGGGAAACTTTTTTTCTGAGTCTACCATATGTTTATAATTAATAACTGCACTGATTTTTATTAACTCACTCTCATCCGACGATAGATTTAATTTAAGTTCACATGTAGAGCCAAATTCAAGACAGCCATAAACTGGAACCATAACGAAATTAAAAAAAAAGAGAGTAAAAATAAGAATTAGTTTCCTCATTTTTCTTGAAGACTGATACCTTCCCAAGATAGCACGTCTTTATATGACACATTTTGGCCTGATAAGCCACATTTATTGAAAAAAATCTGCATAACTGTCGTAAAGAGCGGCAGTTTCTTAATTGAGGAAAGTATAAAATTTACTCTAAGCTTTTACAAAAACAAGATAACAGCTTGTACATTTTTTTCAATGCCAAATGATATCTGCCTATTTGATATTGAATAAATATTGACTAAGATACAGAAATGTAATACTTTTGGTAGTAAATTTTCTCAAGGCATTTTAAAATTGAGCAAAGTGGATCCAATTATTTTGCAAGATGGGATAAATTATTACGAATCAAGAACAGATGTTTGATGCAATAGGCCACAAGTGCACCGGAAGTCGTGTCAGCAGTGCCTCAATCAAGACCTCCTTAAGTCACGCATGTGACTTTTACTATATAATACATGTAACTTCACAGTTAAAACCTAAATATTTTATCTTACCCAACTTTAAGTTTAAAAAAAGTTACAACTCAACGACAATAAGTTAAAATAATTTAGAATTTTGTTATATCTGATAAAACTGAAAAATTAAATAAAAATACAAAATTACTAAAATTTAAAAAGAAAAAAAATCATCACTCAGATTGAAACAAAACATTAATGAACTATCTTCATTTAAAGAAATAATTCGTTATATTAGGCGCTATTCGGTTACAAAAATCGTTTCGTAGCTCACTGGGACGTTAATTAAGTCTTTAAAATCTCCCACTCCTCTATCACTTCCCTCTCTACCCTTCCCTGGTCACTCACCTCTCCTCTTCTATCCTAAAACACCCACCCCTACTTTCCCTACTTAAAATTCTTCTATCCTCTCCTAATTTTTCTGCTTCCACTCCTGACCCACGCAAGCGACTACACCTTCCATCCCCTCTTAGTTACTTTTTTTTCTATACCACTACTCTCTGCTTACTTGTTTTTTACTCCTACTGCCTTACCTACTCCCTTATATATTTCCCTTTCTTCCTCTACTATCCTTTTTTCACCCCAACTTTTCATTATTTTTCTCGTCTGCTCTACTTCTACTTTTATTCCCCTTATTATCTTTCCTTATTACTGCCACTCCCGCTCTCGTTACTTTCTCACACAGACACTCCCTAGCTTCCCTTCTAGGAAAAAAGTACGACTTTTCTTCTGTCTGCTTCCTGTTTGTCCCTAATTCGCGTGAGCTATTGCTCCAACCTCCCCTATTTTCCTATGAGTTACGTTGCTTTCTATATCACTACTCTCTGGCTAGCCCTTTTTTAGGCTACCTGCCCTCCCTACTCCTTTTATCCTTCCTATTGCTCCTTTATCCCCCACCCTTCACACCAACCTTTCCTTCTTACACACTCCTTATTTACTTTCACTCTTCTCATTTCCTTTACTTCTTACTTGCTACTTCCACTCCCTTTCTTTCCTCATACATTCTCCCTACCACTTTTCTTCAAAAAAAAGTACTACTTTTTTCTACCGGCTTCTTTCTCGTCTCTACTTTGCGTATGCTACTGATCCTTCCTAACCTAATTCCCCTTCAGTTACTTTGCTTTCTTTAGCACCACTTGCTTACTTCCCTTTTACTCCTATTGTTCTCCCTACTACCTTATATCCTCCCCTAGATTCCTCTACTATCCTTCTGTCATCGCTCCCTTTCCTTATTTCTTTCTCCTTAATTTTTACTCGCATTACCTTTCCTTCTTTCTCTTAACTTATGCTATCATTACTATCTTACACACCCTCCTCCTCACTTCCCTTCTAGGAAAAAGGAACGCTTTATCTTTTACCTGGTTCCCTTCTCGTCTCTACTTTGCGTAAACTGCTGCTCCTTCCGACCCTATTTCCTTCTCATTAACTTCGGCATTCGTGTCATCTGCTTTTATTCCATCTTTGCTTCCGTTATTTATTTGGTACTCCCCTTACTCAATCTACTCTTTTAGTTCCTTCACTGTCGTTAACCGATAGCCCTTCCTCTCCTAATTTCTCTCTTCTCCAGAAGTTCCAATCTTTTCGTTTGCTTGTCACTACCTCTTCCTGATCACCTTACTCTCCTCCTTACTTCTTAAACTACGAAATAAGGACGATTTTTTTACCTGGGTCTTATCCCTATTTCGCGTAAGTTAACTGCTCCTCCCTCCTCTAATTCCCTCTCACTAACTTTGCCTTTTATATCATCTGCTTTTATATCATCACTGCTTACTCTCTTTGTTATTTATCCTACTTATTTACTTCCTTCCTTTTCCTTCATTGATACCCCTTTCTAACCTAATTTCATTCTCTTCCAGAAGTTCCACTTTTCTTATTTCAATTTCCTCTCGTCCCCTTTTTCCACTCTCTTTAATCAACCTCACCCCCTGACTTCTTCATTAAGGAAGAAAGTACAACTTTATTTACCTACTTCTCCTAACATCCCTATGTCGCGTAAGTTACTCCACCTCTCTTTCCTATTTCTCTCTCACCAACTTCGTCTTTTAGGCAATCTACTTTCCTTTTATCCCTGCTTGATCTCTTTGGTACTTTCCTTATCCACCTTACTCCTTTAATTTCTCCCCTCTCCTCTACAAATACCCTTTCCTCTCCTAATTTCCCTCTTCTCCAGAAGTTACACTTTCCTCATTTCCTTTTGCTTCTCACTCCCTATTTTCGCTCTCTTTACTTCCCCTCCCCTTTATTCTTTTTGAAAGTAAAGAGTACAATTTTTGTAGCCTTCTTCTCCTTTCATCCCTATTTCGCGTAAGTTACTGCACCTCTCTCCCCTACTTCCCTCTGACTAATTTTGCCTTTTATATCACCTGCTTTTATATTATCCCTGCTTACTCTCTTTGTTACTCATCCCACTCATTTAATTCCTTCCTTTTCCTTCACCGATAGCCTTTTCTAACCTAATGTCTCTCTCTTCCAGGAGTTCCACTCTTCTCATTTTATTTGCTTCATGCTCCCTTTTCCCACTCTCCTTAATCCCACCTTACTTCTTCATCAAGGAAGAAAGTAAAAATTTGTATACCTTTTTCTCACATCCATATGTCGCGAAAGTTACTGCACCTCCCTCTCCTATTTCTTTCTCACTAACTTCGTCTTTTAGGCAATCTGCTTTTATTTCATTCTTGCTTGATCTCTTTGGTACTTTCCTTATCCACCCTACTCCTGTAATTTCTCCCCTCTCCTCTACAGATACCCTTTCCTCTCCTAATTTCCCTCTTCTCCAGAAGTTACACTTTCCTCATTTCCTTTTGCTTCTCACTCCCTATTTTCGCTCTCTTTACTTCCCCTCCCCTTCATTCTTTTTCAAAGAAAAGAGTACAATTTTTGTAGCCTTCTTCTCCTTTCATCCCTATTTCGCATAAATAACTGCATTTTCCTCCCCTATTTCCCTCTCACTAACCTTGTCGTCTAGGTCATCTGCTTTTATTTCATCCTTGCTTACTCTCTTTGGTACTCTCCTTATCCACCCTACTCCCTTACTTTCCCCCTACTCTTTCTCCGATATCTCCTTCCACTCCTAATCTTTCTCTCCTCAAGAAGTTCTACTCACTTCATTTTCTTTGCTTCTCACTCGCTGTTTCCGCTCTCTTTAGATTGTCCGCCCCCTTAATTATTCTCCAAGGAAAAAAAATTGCTTTTTCCATTGTCCATTTCAGTTTATAATTTTTTTATAACAGATTTAAACAGCATTTATAACAATAAACATTTGAACATAAAAAGATAAGAGTTCAATGTTCTTTAAAAGTTTTCAGATTTTAATTCTCCAAAACAATACTAAGTGTTATTTTTTAATTTCATATTTTAGATTTGATTTTTTTTAAACTAGAACGTTAAAATTCACATTTTACCTGATTTTTTCTCTAAAGAAAAAATCGAAATTAAGTCATTAGGGATCATAATAAAAATACAGATATTTCAGGAACATAAATATTTAGGCTTTAACCTAATTTTCACAAAGAAATAATGTAAAAAATTACATGATTGGATTGCGCAGCCAAAGAAAAAAAAATTCTTGTGAGTAAAAATGCCTAACTAAAATAACTAAACTAAAATAACCGTGATGCAATAATGGCTATTCTTATAAATATTTTTAAAAAAAATTGTACAATTTTTGATTTTATCAATCTCATTGTTTGTTTTCTCATAAAGATTTGTGGACAAAGAAAAATTTCAACTAGTGATTTTCATTGTTATTAACAATATTATAAAAAAATATTAAATTGAGAATATTTTAACACAAAAAACTCTTTTTTGTTTTGCTAAATTATGTTGCAGGCTCTAGATATACAGTTTTACAGCAAACAATTTATAAATTTTATAAAAACAATTCTAAACAAACTACTGTATATATAACAGTCTACATTTTTTTTTAATTATTTAATATATATTATTAAATCATTGCCAAAATTTACTCATGGAAATTCTACTATTCTGATGCATGAAAATGATTTTCAAACGATCGACAATATTGAAAACAATATTTTATTGAACTGTTTATAAAAATATCCATTGTTAATTAATGACTATTTTTTATTCTACAGTTAAGTAATTAATTATATAATTGTTTTATAATAATTGGCTGGAATATCAAACTAATTGCTAATTGCTTATGTCAACTGCGATAATTTTTCCCGTCTTTTGGTATTTTTGGTTCTCGATTATTTACAAGACAGCGGGTGCAAGTCCAGAATTATACCTAAATATACTAGCTTCTTCCCACGTCTCTTTCCATTCGGTGAAGTTGCCCAAACTATCTCAATGAATTTCTTTTACACTTTTTAAACAGTATTTCCTCTAAACGATATTTCTAACGGATTTTCTAACCACTGACTTTTTCAAATAGCGTTTTACCGCAGAAATAGCACAAAAATTTTATCTCAAACGCTGCAATTTACTCTTATGCTTTCTTTGTGCAATCAGGTCTCGATCACATATGATACAGCGGGTGCAAGTACAGAATTATACCTTAGCATACTTGCCTCTTCAAATGTTTTCTCTCCATTCGTTCGACATGTTTAAACCATCTGAATGAATATATATTTAACAATTTTTAAACAGTATTTCCTCAGTAGCACATTCTTTGCGGATTTTCTTATTACTTAATTCGTCAATAAACGCTTTACCGAGAAACTCTCACAGAACTTCATGCGAACCACGCTGGTTCAAACGTTATCTGCGTTCACTTAATATGTCCAGATCATCTCGAAGAATTTCTTTTACATTTGTCAATAAGTATCTTCTCTACATATCATTCTTTGCAGACACTATAATTACAGACTTCGTCCATTAGCGTTTTACCGCATAACTTTCACAAAAACTTTATGTCAACTGTGTTAAGTTTACAGTTAACCCTTTCTTAGTATTTCCAGGTCCTGCTAACGTATAACAGAGCGGGTGCAAGAAGAAAACTATACCTAAATATATTTGATTATTCATGCATTCTTTCTGCATTCGCTCGATTTTTCGAAACCATCTCAGTTAATTTTATTCTTACCTCTAAAACACTAGCTTCTCTCTACCACATTCTTTGCGGCTTCTCTTATTACTGACTTTGTCCATTAGAGTTTTACCGCATAATTTGCGCAGAGAGTTTTATATTAACTGCGTTAAATTACTCATACGTTTTTCTCAGTGTCTCTAGGTATCGATAACGTACATCACAGCCGGTGCAAGTACAGAATTATACCTACATTGACTTGATTTTTTAAACGTTATCTGATAATTAGCTCTACTTACTAAAATCACCTCAATTAATTTTTTTCTCAGTTGTCAAACATTATGTCCTATACACAACATACTTTGAGAATTCCATTATTAGTAACTTGTTCCATTAGCGTTTTACCACAGAACATTCACCGTAATTTCATGGAAGCGGCTTTTATTTTACTCTTAACCGTTTGTCAGTATTTCCGGCTCTGGGTAATGTACAACACAGCGAATGCAAGTGCAGAATTATATCTTAATATACTTGCTCCTTCAAACGTTATATCTGCATTCTCGCGACTTGACTAAACAACCTCAAATAATTTATTTCTTACTTGTCAAACACTCACTTCTCAGCACCACATTATTTGCAGAATCACTTATTACTTACTTCGTCCATTAGCGTTTTACCACAGAACTTCCGCAACAATTTCATTTTAACTGCTTTAATTTTACTATCAACCCTTTCTTTGTATTTTTTAAATATTGCTAACGTACAACAAAGCGAATGCATGTATTTAATTATCCCGAAATATACTTGCTTCTTGGACTCTCTCTCTGCATTCGCTTCACTGTAAACAATTATTTTGAGATTTTTCCCAAAAAATATTAGATCGCAACATACCCAATCTTACAGAAAATTTTCCCGAAAAAGTTTGGAAAAATTTCCTAAATTATTTGGGAATTGTACAGTAAAATTAGAATATTTTACTAAACATATATTCGGAAAAATTTTTTAATTTATTTGGAAATTGTACTTTAAAATAACGAAATTTTCCCAAACATAAATTCAGAAGAATGTCCTAATTTATTTGGAAATTGTACTTTAAAATTAGGAACTTTTCCCAAAAATAAATTTGGAAAAATTTTCTAATTTATTTGGAAATTGTGCTTTAAGATCAGGAAATTTCCCAAAAAGGAATTTAGAAAAATTTCCTAAATTATTGGAGAATTAAACATTACAATTCGAATATTACCTGAAAATCAAAATTTGGAGCATTTTTTATAAAAACGACAAATTTGGTATTGAATAATTTATTGAATTTTCTCGGTACTAAACATTTTATTCGTGAAACTAAATATTGACGGAACCTGTTCGCTGGAATTAAATTTTACGATCTCCTTTATTAGATTTGTCATTTTAGTGAATCTTTTTATTTTCCGTCCATTAGCTGTCCTTTGGTTTATTTCTGGTATCAGTGGCGTGCCCAAGATCATCATTCTGCAATAAATAAAATATAATTACCTATATATTTTTTATATTGGATTGTATAGTCATTTACCTACTTTAAATTCCGTCTAACAAATATGCAAGTAACGAAAACTGAAAAAGAGTTTTACCGTTCACAAAACTCTAATCTTGATCCGATCTTCTTTTTTTGTAATGATACTCGTCCACGAAATGTACTAGGGCGAAAAAAGCTTACTTCCCAGCATGTATGTTGCTTCCTCTAAAATATTTTGGTTAATCAAAATATAACACTATCTCCTACTCACCAGAATCTTTGTGGATTCATTTATTACGGACTTCGTCCATTAGCGTTTTACCGCAGAAGTTTTGCAAAAATTTCATGTGAATCGCTTTAATTTTACTCCTTACCGTTTCCTTGTATTACAAGGTCTTGCTAACGTACAATACAGCGGGTGTAAGTACCTAATTATATTTAAAAATACTTGCTTTTTTAAACGTTCTATCTGCAATTGCTCGACTTGCCAAAACCATGTTAATTAATTTCTTTCTTACTTGTCAAACACTAACTCCTGAGCTCCAAATTCTATGCGGATTCACTCATTACTGACTTCACCCATTAGCGTTTTACCTCAGAACTTTCGCAAAAATTTCGTGTTAATCACTTTAACGTTACTCCTAATCGTTTTACTGTGTTTCAATATTTTCTAACGTACAACAAAGTGGGTGTAAGTACAGAACTATACTGACATTTACTTGCTTTTTCGAACGTTCTATCTGTAATCGCTCAACTTGCCCAAACCATCTCAACTAATTTCTATCTTACTTGTCAAACACAATCTCCTCATCCCCAAATTCTCTGCAGATTCACTTATTACGGACTTTGTCCATTAGTGTTTTACCTCAGAATTTGCGCAAAAATTTCATGTAAATCGCTTTAATTTTACTCTTAATGGCTCGATTGTATTTGAAGGTCTTGCTAACATACAATACAGCGAGTGCAAGTACAGAATTATTCTAAAATTTACTTGCTTTTTCGAACGTTCTATCTGCAATCGCTCGATTTGCACAAAACATCTCAATTAATTTCTTTCTTACTTGTCAAACACAATCTCCTCAGCGCCCAATTTTCTGCGGATTCACTTATTACTGACTTCGTTTATTGGCGTTTTACCTCAGAACCTTCGAAAAAAATTTATTTGAATCGCTGTAATTTCACTCTTAACCGTTTCATTGTATTTGAAGGTCTTGCTCCATTAGCGTCCATTAGCGTTTTACCGCAGAAATTTCATGTTGACTTCTCTAATTCAAATTTTATAGGGAATTTACTCTTATCTTTTTGAAGGCGTTTCCAGGTATCGCTAACCTACAACACGCTTTCCGCAAGTACAGAACTATATATTGCTATTTTATTTCTAAAAATATCTTTTTTTGATTTTCAACTTTTCATGCCAAAGATAAATTAGAATTTTGATTCTTTTCCTAATTATTAATTAAAATTGAGAACCTCTGTTTGTAAGCTGGACTCTAGACTGACAATATTATAATCCAGGATGTGGGTCGCGACAAACGCCCGCCACTATCTTATAGTTTAGGGCTCCTCCACGCACAATTGCGCCACAAGTGTAGGCCCCCGTTTATCTTTTCATTTACCTTTACACCCAGGAAATTCACTTTCGCTCGTGAGTAATCTAAGTCAGGCGGAAGTCAGTCTGAAGACTAGATGCAGTTTTCTTATAAAAATGTGCAGCAAAGGAGAGATTTTTGAACCCAATAGAAAATATCTAATGCGCAAGTGTGTGGGTGAAAATGAAAAAATGTGTGTGTTATGACCCTTTAAAGTTTCTAATTAATTTGACGATGACGATATTTTATTTAAAGTAGATTTTAATTTTAAATTAAAAATAGTTGAAGTCAACAAATATTAACAAATTCTCAAAAAATAAGGTAAATCTTTTACCAAACGGGACACTGCTAAGCTAAATTGTTTAATTTTGAAAAAAAGTATTTCAATTTCCTGAAAATTATTAAACCCAAAAAGATTGATTTTTAAACAAATAGTTGTATTTTCTTATAAAAAATTACTTTTGCACAAAATTATGCAATCTTACACAAAGTAGATTAATTTTGAAGCAAATAATTAAGTTTTCAAATAAAAAAAACTTTCGATCTAGAAGATTGATTTTTTAATAACAAGATAATTACCTTTCCAGAAAATTGGTAAATTTTCCTTTTTTTGAAAGATGATATTTTTAATTAATAATTAATCTTTACTATTTGAAATTTGAACTTGTTGGTTGAAAATTAATATCTTTTTTTGAGAATTCAAATATCTTGCTTGGAATTCGTATTCTTTGGTTGAATTAAACTGTTTTTTTATTTAAAATTGGAATAGTTTTTTGTTCGTCTGTTTGATTTAAAAAATAAACAATTTGCTAGAAAATTAAACAATAGACCTTGTTAAAATTAGGTTTTTTTGAAAAATCTTCACTTTTTTGTAGAGAACACGTCCTCTGTCTTTGAAAACTCATATTCTTGTGAATAAAATCTTTTTTGGCGAAAATTACAATTTTGTGTTTAAAAATTCATCACTATTGTCGAAAATTCAACTATTTCGGCAGCAAAATTAACTATTTAGTCAAAAAATTAAATTATTAATTTGAAAAATTAACTACTTGTTAAAAAAACTTTTTCTTTTAATTTTTGGTTTTGAGTGATTGCGGAAAGACATTTATTTGATTCAACAAATTAGTTGAATTTTCTACCAAAATAGTTGAATTTTTGATCAAATATTTGCACCTTCAACTAGAAATTACAATTTTTCATGGAATCGTTAAATTTTGGTTTGAAAAATTAATTTTTATAAAAAACTTGAAAATAGTTAAGTCCACAGAAAATAAGATATATTTAAAACATAAAAAAACTTTTAAAAAAATTAATTATGAGAGAAATAAGCTGAATTTTTAGTTAAAAAGATTAGTTTTTTCTCAGAAAGACGATTTTTTAACAGAATACATGGATTTTTATTTAAAAAATGAAATGTTAACCAAACAGTTGAATTTTTAACTGAAAGAATAAATTTTCAACTATAAATGTAATGGTTTAATTTTTGATTTCATAAAAAAAAATTTCCAACCAAAAAACAAACGAATGTTTAACGAACAGATTAGTGCAACTTCCAACCACGTTGTTGTTAAACTGTTATTAAATTTTCGACAAAAATATGAGTTTAAAAAAAAATAGTTTCCTTATCGAAAAAAATTTGTATTTAGAACCGAAAAGTGAAATTTTTAATTTGAGAAACAATTGAAACGAAAAATCGAAAAAAAATTGGAAATATCTTCCTGACAATTGTGGGTCCTATTTTTTTGGACTCCATGGTAATTCCGGGCCCTATGTCTAATTTATTCCCTATATAAATTTTTGGCTCTATTTTAATTTTATTTTCTATGTCTATTTTGTCATTTATGACTGCTTTATGTCCTGTGTCCATTTTGGGCCCTATGTTAATCATGGGCCCTGTGTGAGTCCTATGTCCTACGTAAATTTTTGGTTCTATGTCAATTTAAGCCTAATGTTTATATTAGGCCCTATGTCAAATGTGGGCCTTATGTCAAATGGGCCTTATATAAAAGTTAGAACTCATATGCATTGTGGTTCCTATTTCTATTTTTGGCCCTATGTTAATTTTGGGCCCTATGACAATTTTAGGCCCTATTCCAATTGCAGATATTATCTGAACTTTGGGCCCTATGACAATTTTAGGCCCTATTCCAATTGTAGATATTATCTGAATTTTGGGCCCTATTTCAATTGCGAGCCTTATTTTAATTTTTGTTTCTGTGTCTATTTAAGCCCTATGTCAATGTTGGGCCCTATGTCAATTTTGAGTCGTGTATTTTCAGGCAGTATGTCTATTTTGCATCCTATGTGAAATAAGTACCTTATATAAATTTTGGGATCTATATAAATTACCGATTGTATGTAAAGTTTAGTCCCTATTTCTATTTTGCGATTTTTTTCTTTTTTGTGTCCTACATCCATTTTGGGCCTTATTTCAATTGTGAGTATGATGTCAATTGCGAGCCGCATTTCAATTTTTGGTTTTGCAAAAATCTAAGCCTTGTGTCAATTGGGGTTTCCGTACCCGATTTCTATTTTAGGGCTTATGAAAAATGTAGACCTGATAAAAATTTTATGCCCTCTGTTAATTTACGCCTCTATTTCTAAATTTCAATTTCAATCTCCATTTCGCAACATGCATCAATTTTTGAACATATGGCAATTGTGGGCCCTATTACAATTTCAATTTTTTGGAATATGTCGATTCAAGCCCTATGTAAATTTGGGGCCCTATGTCCATTTTGGGCCCCATGTTATTTGTGGGCCCTGTGTAAGTCCTATGTCCCACATAAATTTTTGGGTTCTATCTCAAATGCTCCATTTTAAATGTGGGCCCTATGTAACTTGGGCCTTATATAAAAGTTATAAACTATATGCATTGTGGGTCTTATTTCAATTTTTGGCCCTATATTAATTTTAGTCCCTATGCCTACTTTGGGTTTTATGTCTATTTTGGACCCTATGTAAATTTGAATCTCTAAGACAGTTTTAGGCCCTACGAAAATTGTAGGTCCTATTCCAATTGTAGATATTATCTTAATTTTGGGCCCTATTTCAAGTGCGAGCCTCATTTCAATTTTTGTTTCTAACTCTATTTAAGCCCTTTGTCAATTTTTAACTCTATGTCAATTGTGGGCTATGTATTTTAGGCCATATGTCTATTTTAAGCCCTATGTCAGATTAAGACCGTATATAAATTTTGGGATCTATACAAATTCTCGTTTCTATAGTCATTTTAGTTCCTACGTCTATTTTGGGATTTATTTATGTTTTATGTCCTATTTGAATTTTGAGACCCATGTAAATTTGGGTCCAATTTCAACTACAAGCTGCATTTGAATGTTTGGTTTCTAGGAAATATAGGCTCTATGTCAATTGCGGGCCCTATGTATTTTTGGTCCATTTGTCTATTTTGGGCCCTATGTCAAATTAAGACCTTATACCAATTTTGGGATCTGTATAAATTCTCCGTTATATGTAAATTTTAGTCCCTACTTCTATTTTGTGATTTATTTCTGTTTTGAGCCCTACATCAATTCTGGCCCTATTTTAATTGTGAGTCTGAAGTTAATTGCGAGCCGTATTTCAATTTTTGGTTTTATCAAAATATAAGCCCTATGTCAATTGGGGTCCCTGTGCCTTTCTGTACCCTTTTGCTATTTTAGGGCCTATGCAAAAAGTAGACCTGATATCAATTTTATGCCTTCTCTTAATTTAAGCCTCTATTTCTATATTTAAATTTCAAGCCCCATTTAAATTTTTGGTAATATGTCTTTTGAAGCCCTGTATAAATTTTGGGCCCTATGTCTTTTTGGGGTCTATGAATATTTTGGGCTCTATGTTAAATATAGACCTTTTATAAATGTTGGGCAGTATATACATTTAAGTCATTATTTCTATTTTGATATTCATGTATGTTTTGCACCATACATCAATTTTTGGCCATATGTCAATTGTGGG
>JAAAKG020046327.1:0-18656 GCA_010014905.2 Druon quercuslanigerum
ATTTTGGCAGAATGGAATTGTGTATTTTTGAAGGTTATTGTCCATAGAAAAATATGACATAGATGCCAAATCATAGACATGCTGTCCGTGCTGAAGGACGACGATACCTCCGAAGTAGGTCACGAGGAGACCGTGAAGAAGGGGGAGGTGGTGTTCGTCGTGACCGTGGTGTCTCAGGGATGTAAATAAGGGTCCCTGGAGGACGACGTGGCCGGCGAACCCGGAGGTGTGGAGGCCTACCTCGAGGGGGAGTTTCGGAACCGACCTGTCGGCCGATCCTTAGAGAAGCGGATGGTTTCACTGGAGAAGGGCTATGAGTAGTCCGATCCGGAGAAGCCAATGGAGAAAATGCTTGAGGAATGTCCATAAATTCTTCAGCCTGATCCTGATATATCCGGGATGCTGGGGATTGAAATTAATAACTCCGGCGGTTGTAGCGGCCTCTAATCTCCGCGCGTAAGCCCGACGTTGATGTTTGCTCGGCCTTTTTCGTCCCATAACCTGCGGAACGTCATTTTGAAATTAGAGCTTGGTACCAGAATATTTCACGAGGTGTGCACGGTAGGAACGAGAGGGAAATCACGCCGACCTCCTCACCCCAGTGCCAGTTCTAAAAGCGAGACCGCTGCCGAACCGTGACGCTGGGGGGGGGGGGGATTTTACACAACACAAAACTCAAGCAATTAGAATTCATTGAAGACGACGCGAACGAGGACACGGATAGTTAAGAGAGGTTTAAAACACGTACACGACTTGAATGAGCGGAGTTTAGAAAAATAAAGCAGTAACTATGGACACGGTCGTAGATCCGCTCACAAGGACATGAAGCACAAGAGAATATACATCATCAAAATATAATTCGAACGAAAATGTAAATAGTACAGGTTCATCATAAGGAACACATAATAACATAGGGAAATATAGGACCCCTTCCAGCCTTTCCCGATAGTTCTAATGACGATAGCTGCCACCGAACCTTGACGGTAGAGCGTGTGGGGGGGGGGGGTGCAAAAATAATATCGAATAAATGCACAGATCACAGTAAACACATAGACACCAGGAATAATTAATCTCAACACATAAACAGAACGACACGGGGGTGGGGTAAGAAAAATAGAATTAAATAAATGCACAGATCACATCAATTACCCAGACTCCAAGGAATGATTAACATCAACACTGAAACAAACGGAGAACAGAAACCACATTTGCGAAGGGATATAACCTCTCCGCCTCTCCCGTTGGTTCTAGCGACGAGGTACGCCGTCGAACCGTGACGTTTGAGCTTCGAGGGTGGAGTTACAAGAAGGAAAGACAATATAATAATTTGTATAGTGTAATCAAAATAAGAAGACCAAAAACTCACTTTAACTTGCAGATAACTATGTTTAATAGAAGTAAAAGAGAACCCTTTCAATCTATACAGTAATTTAGGATGCTTGCGGTACGCAACGAGATCGAGAAAACAGTCCAGCAGGTCTGTCTCCTTACAAGATCGTACGGCCACTAACTTGGGTGCACAGCAACGCAGGCTGCTGCCCGCCCGAGGGCCTGTCGGCACGGAGAGAGGATAGGTTGGGCAGGCTGATTGGCTGATTTCAAATGTTGAGAGAAAGGACTCACGTAGTGGGGAAAAACCACCCGCTTCCACACACCGTCTCTCCATCCGTCTGGCGCTCGAATATAACTTAACTTAAAATTAAATCTGACATAGTCCCTAAAATTAAAGAATTAAGAATAAAATAAAACATACATATATTCAAAGTCTGAATGCTAAATGCTGGCTCGCTAAAACCAATCAAAGTCAGCATTGGTATCCCTTCATTTCTACCAAAACTCCTGTCTATAAATTGCAGTAATTAATATTGTGTAATTTAACTTTTCGCATATTAATTTAATTATAGAAATTCCTATCATTTAGAAAAATTAAACCATTGAAAATACTGAAACCAGATATCATAAAATAAGATCGCTAACGGATTTCTACGAGCGAAGCATAGTTTCACTTAAGTATAAACACTCTAATAATTAATATAACAATAACTGTACTATAAAAATATTAAATTACTAAATTATAAAAACTATAAAAATAGTTAGGTAATAACTGCCTAATCAACTTTTCTGTCATGAAGTTAAAGAAAGCTTAACCAGTTAAAATAGACTAATTATTTGATACCCAATCAATAATTAAAGTAACTGAAATTAAATATACCTACATAATTCCTATATACGCATAAGCTAACTGAAAATATTTAACTTTTTAATTGAGTCTAATTCCGACCGAGCTCGTTTCCTTTCCTTTTTTTTGTAATTAAGAAAATTTTTGTGTCCTTGAATTTAATCAAACCTCTCAATTCCCTTCCTTCTTTCTTTATTGGATTAATTTTTTGGCTCCCGCTCTTACAAATAATTTGCGCTTCTTATTTGGAGGATTTAGCGACTAAGGGTATTCAGCGTACGATATTTAAGACAAGCTTAGACTGTCTTCACTACGAGACTCAGATTGATTATGAACATTTTTCTCAACTAACAAAATCAGGGCAATCAGCACATATAACATCCCTGTCCTCACGTACTCACCAACCTTGAAAGGTTAAACAGAATCGTCCGCATAGAAATGACGATGCACCGAATTCACCACAAAAATTCATCGATTGAAAGGATAGTTCTACCACGACGTATATGGGGTAGGAGCGTTGTAGATGTCAAAAAACTGTGTGTCACAAGTTATACAGTTGCGAGACTATTTTAACAGGAAACAAAATGTGGCGCTTCACAGCACCATCTGTAAAGCGAATCTTTAGTACACACTCTTGAATTTGTCCTTATCAGGACAGAAACCATGGAAGAATTAGAAATACAATGGAGGTAGAAAGCTATCCACGGCGAGCACCCCCAAACGTTACATCAGCATGAAGTGGATAGTGAGACATCTAATATTTGGCTAAGAAAGGATGTTCTGGACCCAGAGACAGATTCGTTAATGCGATACAGGACAAGGTTGCCAGCACCAGGAATGATCGCAAACACGTATTACATCAAGACGTGGTTGACCGTTGCCGATTGTGTGGAGACATCAACGAATCCACGAGCCTTTCTGTAGATACATCCCAATGCCTGTTTTAGAAAACGAAAATTACATCTTATATTGGGATGTTACCGTCGAAAGGTATCATTGCATCCTGGCCAATCGACCTGACATCGTGATGCGAGAAAAAAAGCTGGAACAGTCTACATCATCGACATTGCTTGTCCACTTAACCGAAATTTGCAGTCAACCTATACAACCAAGATCCACAAGTATAGCGAGTTATGGCATGAAGTAAAGACTACATAGAGGAATGTGAAGCATGCATATATTCATTTGATTGTGATTTCGGCTACAGGCAATGTGCACGCAAAATGCACGGAACATCTTGAACATTTAGGAGTCAGTAGGGTATTGGCAGCATCTCAGAAGGCGGTTTTATTAAACACCTGTTGCATTGTAAGAAACTTTCTTGACAATCAGGAAGCAAACGACTAAAAACCTATGGAGTGGCTGATGGTAGCTCTAAGAAAGCATCCAGAGGTGGCTATTGTCACCTCCAACGCTCGCGGCCGCTCGTAATTTTATACATTGTAGGTATACAATTACGTATTAAATTAACTTATAATATCCTTATCTTATCAGTCACTTGACTTAGTCAGTGGCTATGATGTATAACCGGGTTCAGCCGAGTGAATTGCGTGCGCGCGTGTGGAGTCATAAAAAGTGTACAATAGAACGTTGTGAGATCGCTAAAATTCACCAAACACTATTAATGAATAAAGAATTTTTGTTGATAAAAGATTTTAATCTTTTAACTGTTCATGTCCCAGAAGTAAAATATTTTCAATAATAATATATGAATTTCAGCATTTGTAATTGCAAACATTTGTTAAAAATGCATATGTAGCGGGCCTGTCTTTAAAAAGAGGTTAATCTGACATAAAATTCCGTAATATAGTACACAGTATGTTTCGTATATAGTAAAGTTTTAAATGTCAGTTTCTTATAGATATTGGTTCTTTTGATTATACATGACCCAGCATTAGTATTAATTTTTATTTTAATGAGAAGAAATTTGAATTTCAATTCACTATTAACAAGAAATGTAACAATACAACTATTTTGTTGAAAATCAGTGTCCTTGTTGGTTGATGATTAATTTATTCAAACGAAAATTTAACCTTATCATTTTTGTTTTAATAATTTACCACTTTTACTATGAAATTATTTCCTCTGGTTGCAAATCTAACTATGTTATTGTTTGATTGAAAAGTTGTTTACTTTTATTCTGTCAAATGAATCTGTTTAAAATAAAAATCTAATTTTTTGTTTAAAATTGAAATGTTCTATATGAAATTCTTATCTGTTGATGGAAAATTGAATTATCTCATAAAAAATCGAATTATTTAGTCGAAAGTTAAACAACATTGTTAATAATTATTTTTTTTAAACTGATATATTTTCTTAAAAATTCGTTTCAATGTTAATTGAGGAATAATTCATTTGAATGAAAATTTAAATATTTCATATTTGGTTCATTAATTTACTTACTTTATTCGAAAATTGTTGAAACTGGATCTATCTAATTGAAAACTTTTATATTTAATTGAAAATTCGTTTTCTTTTTTCTTTTTCATAGGAAGTAATGTATGTAGATTGCAAATAAACTGTATCTAAAAAAATTGCACTGTTCTATAAAAAATTCTTTTTTTTTCTAAATGAAAATTTAACTATTTACTACAAAATGATAGTATTTAGTCGCAATTTGAATTACTTTGTTAAAAATTATTTTATTTTCCTTATCATTGAATTATTTTCTTGAAAATTCGTTTCCTTGTTGGTTGATAATTTAGCGAAATAAAAATGTAACTATTTCATTTTTGGTTTAAAAATTTATCATTTTTAGTACAAAGTTTATGTACTGCCTTAAAATTTCTTTTTTTTAAAGGAAATTCGTTACGCTGGTTGAGAATGTAACTATGTGATTTAAAATTTATTTTCTGTATTAAAAATTCGTTTTAATTTTTTCACCAAAATTATTCTATTTTTATTGAAAATAAAATGCTTTGTTAAAATATAACTGTTTTATGGAACATTCATATTTCTTTATC
The DNA here is from genome assembly GCA_010014905.2 of Druon quercuslanigerum. Lineage (NCBI taxonomy): Eukaryota > Metazoa > Arthropoda > Insecta > Hymenoptera > Cynipidae > Druon > Druon quercuslanigerum. The sequence continues at coordinate 5,143 of JAAAKG020046327.1, forward strand.
AATTTTTTATTTAAAATAAAAGTGTCTAATACAAAGTGTAAGTATTTGATATTAATTTGAAGTACTATGGACAGTTACTTTCTTTGTTTAAAATTGAAGTACTTTTTTAAAAATTCGTTTCCTTTTTCGTTGATAAATAATTTATTAAAATAAAAATTTATTCATTTCATTTTTTGTTTAAAATTGGTAATTTCGTATGCAAAATTCATATGAACTTTTGTATTGCTAATTCAAATGTCAGTATTTTATAGAAAATTCGTAATTTTTTTCTGAAATTGAACCATCTCATACAAACTTTAGGTAATTAGTGGAAAGTTAAAGTACTTTGTTGAAATTTCTTGATTTTGTTTAAAATTCAAGTAATTTGAAACTTCTTTTCCATTTTACTTAAAAATTTATTTATTTAAATCAAAATGTAACCATTTAATTTGTGATTTACAAACTTAGTATTTTTATTACAAAATCCATGTACTACTTTTTTGAAATTTCGTATTTTTCATTACCCTTTTGCAAAAAATTAATATTTTTAGTATACTATTGGAAATTATGGTGTAAAGATCATGAGTCAGAATTCGTAAAAGTTTTCTTTGTGTATAAGGTAGAGGCAATGCGATATTTTCGTAAAGAACTCCCGGCCGGATCGCCTGCTTACTTGGCGGCGAGGTTCGACCGGTTTTACTATATATATCTGGCATCAAAGAACTCCCTTCTTTCTTCTTCACATCTTGTTAATGATATGCCCTGTTTTCCGCTCTAATACTAATTTCATCCCTCTGAGCTTCTTTTCTCGCCATATATCCAGGTGTCCTCCAGTCTTCCCTTTCCTCCCTACCCTGTATCTACGCTCTATAATCGTATACCGGCCATACAAGCGTATCAAATAACCGTATTCCCTACTCGAATATTTTCTAAACTATTTTTTTTTCTATTCTCTATATCTCTTTTATTACTTCTACCGTTTTGTTATCGTTTGTCTTCTTCTAGCTTTATTTCCTGCCATCTTCCATTCCATTCTTTCCTTTTTCCTTCCTTTTCTAAACCTCATTATTTTTTGAATATCTACATTTAAATTCAACTTGTTCTAATGTAAGTATTTCGCTGTTTCTGCAATTAAGCCCGCAATCTACTACTTCTCCCTCTTTTCATAACTGTGGCCACTCCTCTTCTCTCCATACTCTATTACACATTATCCGTGCCCATTTCTTTGTTTATTTCCCCCATATTTCCATATTTTATTTGAAATCTCACCTATAGCAGATGCCTTTTTCCTTATTCCATCTCAATATCCTGGTATACTTTTTTCCTTCTTCTCTATTTACTACCTTCCAATCCTATTCTTTTTTCCTAGCTTTCTCTGCATCTTTTTCAAAGCTTTTATTTTCTTCTGCATTTTTTTATTGCACAACTAAGTAGAATTTCTTTCCCGTCCCATTCAGTACCTTGTCTTTGAATTCCCTTCCTCACTCTTCTGAGTTCTTCGGCATATAACCGTTCCTATACATCCCCACTATCTTCCACCTCTCTTCTCCCATCTTCTGCTATTAAGTCTTCGCTTTGTTCCATCATCTCTTTCCTATCTTGCCCAGTTATAAATTTCTTCTTTACTCCCATCGAAATTCCTCCCATGGCTCTGCTTTTGTTATTTTTCGTCTATGCATTTTGAACTTGCCATCTATAACCTCTTGGTGAACTTCCCCTTCCTCTTTTCCATCCGTTTTGATCTAGCTACATCCCCACCATTACTACTACAGTATTCCTTTAATTCCCTTATAATTTTTGTTTGTTTACTACTATTTCTTATTTTTCTATCTATTGTTTCTTTCTCTCCTAGTCCCCTGTCACCTTACTTTTTACTCGTATCCCTACCATCTTCCGAATTATACCATATACCTTCTATCTGTATTCTCCCATACTTAACCCATGTTCTGTCACCCTTTTTTCTTTCCTCTTCCGCTATCTTCCTTAACTTGTACTGCATATTCCTTTCGTCCAATGTCAAATCATCCTGTATTCTCTGCGAACTTTCATATAACGCTTTGTTCTTTGTAATAACTTCCGTGTAATGCTCCAATTTCTTTTGTTTCGCCATTGCCATTTACTCTCTTCTTCTCCTTCCTTTCCTACGCTTTGCACTTCATCCATCTTTACGTGCACAGCTGTAATCGTAGACCCTTTATCTCTATATTTTTTCTTTCTCTCTTCTCTTATTCCTTTCTATTCTTTATTCTATTGTTCTCAACCTTTCGTTATCCTCATTTTCACTTTCCTGACTTCCAAACTCCGGGTTTGAGTTTAATACCTTCTCTATCCTATTTTCCAACTGTGCTATCTATTTACTAGGATCTATCTGTTTTTATAGTGTTTGTTCTAAAGTCTGCAGGTTTTTTTCTAAATTATTCCAAACTTCCCATTTTCTCATATATTTTATAATTTCGGTGATTTCTTTCCTATTTTCTTTTTTTAATTTCCCTCCTGGTTCCTCTTGCCTTTTTTCTCTCATCTCCATTACCTCTATCATTATTTTGCGCATTTCTCTTCTGTAGGAAGAATTATGAGTCTATAAGCCCTTTATAGGGTCGCGCGCAGGATATAGCTAAGTTCATATAAGAGTTCGCGTTTCTGTGTTAACGGTCATCTCTGGTAAACTAAGTGCCTTTAAGAATAGATACTGGTATTGAGCGTAAAAATGAAATTCACACTTTTATCTTCGAATTATCGGTAGCAATGTAATATATTTGACGAGAGTTATTTTATTACTGCCTTTAAAATTTTGGATTTTGACATATATTAGAAATAATTTTTATATGTAGTAAGTTTAAAATTAAATTAAATGAAAAAATAGTTTTTTAATATGCTTAAGAGCAATGGTATTAAACATTTACGAGAAATAAATTAATACATGAATAGTCCATGATTTCAAGAAAACAAGGTTCTAATACTAAAGTATTTTTTCCAATCAAATAAAGTTACCAAACATTAGCAAACGACAAAAGCTGCATTTGATACAAAAAAATGTATTTAATTCTTTATTGTATGTAAAGAATTTATATGGAATTTTTAGAAGAAAACTTTCAAATTTAAAGAAATTATTTAATTTAAAATACAAAGTAAAGGATTAGCCTTACGTGATTTTCAGAGTAGTTTTAAATAGAAACCAGGCGTGTTCCCATCGAAAACTTGGATTGAGTGTACAGAGTTTCACCATATAGATCTATCCTCCAAGTTTAATATTTTTTCCCCATTTACATCTTAGGAGAAATCATTGTCTGTTGTAGATCATTTAAGAGCCTTTATCCCCCACATGTCACATTCCCGGCTTAACCATTCTTGAGACCAAAAGAATTTTTTGCTTATGAATATTGGATTTTTGTATTTTTCTCGGAAATGGTGGAAGATATCATAAATAAGTAAGAGAACTTTTTGTAGAACTATCTTGCCTTTGGAAAATATTTTCTTAACATTTTTTCGTATCTATGGTTGTTTGCAAGAAATATGCGAGAATTCGATTTTATGAAAAAAAAATTCTTTTGACCACACAAGTTATTTAGCACACATAAAAATCACAAGGTATTTTCCTCATGATGGTACTTCTTTGTATACCTCCTAAGATGTGAATGGAAAAAATATTAAACTTGGAGGATATTCTTATATTGTGAAACTCTATACACCCACTCAAAGTTTTCGATGGAAACACGCCTGGTTTTCGTATAAAATAGAGCGAAGTCTATTCTATTTTCCCGGACATGAAACGAAAGGATTTGTTCAACTTCGAATGTACCGAAAAGCGTGGTTTTTTTTTAATCTATACATACTATCAATAATGATACAGATAAATATACCTGACTCTTGAGTGTAGTAACTCGCGGTTAGTAATTCCTAGAACTGCTGGCCCACGCAGTTTCTCGGTTCAAGCGGCGAGAGACGGTTGCGACTCTTGCCTCGGAAAGGCACAGCGCGCGGGTACACACGCAGAGATTGTGCAGTATTAAGGATTCCAGTTGGAAACGGTGCAGACTGTCCCGACTTACGGATTTGAAAATTTCGCGGACCGTTAGCCTGCATGCATGCCATTGTTTTTCAAGTATTTTTGTTGACAATTTGTCAAGAAAAAATATATTTCACGAAATAGTGAGTTTTCTAGCATGACGTACCGCGACGACGTGCTAGGCTAAGTTGAAATGTCAGCCGTCAGGAACGTTAGTACATGGTACTGGAGCCGCATACGCGTTTTTGTGTATATCTTCTAAACGTAGAGATAAGTTATGAAGGTCTGAATAGTAATCTTTTCAAATGTAGAATATGTTTGCCATTGGTCAGCCACTGGAGAAGAGAAGAAAGTACAGAGACTTCAGTGTTCCAGAATTCTGTAATACAGCCCCACCCGACTTTTTTTTAGTTCATATCATTATTTAAAAACTATTTTTACAATCAGAATCAAATATTAACTCTTTTAAATAGAGAATTTCGACTCAACATAATTCAGGAACATTATATGTGAACATCAAAATTTTTTGAAATCACTTTGCAACCACGTCTACACTGAAAAAAAGCTGTCGGAGTTGTTAATTAGAAATTACAATCGACTGTAAAACCACTACTTCTAAAATGGTAAAATCAGACTGCGGTCAGTGAAATCGAAGTCTCGAATAATTAACACTTTTGGTTTGACGTAATATATGGTTCCTAGATTCTGATTAGTTTGCTAATGAGACATTATGTTCAATTTCTCTTAACTCGGTTTCATCCTATTTTTTTAATTTTGATAAATAAATATAATAATTATCAAGGTTTCTTTGGATTTCTTTTTCACGTGAATAAGTATTTTATGTGTAACGGGTACATTTTTATAATGCAATCAAGTGATTTAGTGAGAAATGTGTACATATCTTCGGACAATGATAGTTTTAATGACTTAATAATAAGATTCGTTCCCTTTTTAAGTAGCATTTTTTATCATTTTAGGAGGGCTACACCTGTTTCGTCTGTGACAAAGAATTTAACGACGAAGAAGTGATGAAAGATCACTTGCAAAAACACTGCGATGATATGAGTGAAGACGAGCGTAATTCAAAGGAGCATTATCAATGTGCCATCTGTGGCGAGTCCCTCGAATCTGAAGATGCATTGGGTACCCACGTAGAGAATCATCTGTTCGACGATGAGGATGACAATCCAAACCTTATCAATATAACCGATAATGGAAAACCGAAGGAGGTTAAATACTACTGCGACCAATGCCCACAGGTATTCTCCTCAAAGGCAATCCTTGCCATGCATAAGGAGGCACACGATGAAGATATCGCGATTGCAGAGTGGGAAAGGCAGAGGAATCTAATGCACAATCACTCTTGCACTATTTGCGACGAAATCTTTCCAAGCGAAGAAGATCTTGCCGAACACCTGGACGTTCATAACGGAAACGCGCACGTTTGTCTTCTATGTGAAAAATCTTTTTCTACTCTATCCGATTTGCAAGCACATGTAGAGTCTCACTGATACAGTGACACAAGAAAGAATTGCTGTGGTTAATGAAATGAAACCAAATTAGGAAATTTCGTTTATGTTCTGGCGGATTTTTTCCTTTTGTTTTAAATAACACAGCAGTTAAACCCTTCATAATTAAGAAACAATAAAAGGAGGTATCGGCTGTGAACTATACATGTCTGCAACCTCTTTGCTTTATTTTAATTTTCATATTTTTAGGAAAGAGATGCAAAGCTTTGGTAACAAGAGTGTCCCATCATCGGTCAAAACTTTTGAACATTTTATGCTGCGTTATTTGTATCGCATTACTTTTGTTTACATTCTGTTTACAGAGATTGTAAGATCTTAGCATCTTTTTTTCTCCATACTAAGAACTTTAAATACCAAAAGATGAAGTAAAAGCTCTGCTAAAAGATTAATATTTACCTCGTCTAAATATAAATTTGTTCCAGACCTGATGAAACGATAGTGGTTGCTCCAATTAAACCGTGAGGCTCTAGCAAAAGATTTAGAATTTTTTTCTTTCACTTGTGTCCAGCCGTTTTTTCGTGGATAATCTTACGAAGGTTCTACAATTATCAAAAGTCGTGGTGCAACCGCACACCGCACAAGGAAGAAGTACATTTTAAGGCCAAAAACAATCAAATAGCCGGGCTGCTTGAAATGAAACGAGGTGAAATGCGTTTAAATTTTTAGAATATTGTACACAATATATTCTGGACCTGAAGGGGGTTCACAGAAAAACTGTGATGCCCCAAAGCAAATTTGCTTCAAATATTTTTAAACCATATTTTTAAAAACTGAATTATTTTATGTTGAACAAAATCTTGTATATAAGATTAGATAGTAACTGAATATCAAAAAATAAATTATAATTTATTAAAATAATTTGTAATTAAGAATTAAATACAATTAAAATTGCAACTTTGTAAATGTGATTGAATGATATTTTACGTAATGCTTAAACGTGAAGGCCATTAAATTCAGAAACAGCATTTAATTAACGCCGAGAGTATTGCGGATGACTGACGTGTACCTTATATTTATGCCAAAAAGTTTTAAAGTCAAAATAGATCGATTCCATGGCTTCTTCAGTGTGAAAGCCTTTTGGTTCATTTCAACTAGTTATTTTATTACGTAGCAGTTCGATTTATTGATATAGATTTTCCGCTTTACCTCATGCAAAAGTTTATTTTTTAACGTAAAAATATCAATATTTAAATGGACTTAAAATATTCGTAGCAAATACTGTTTTTCTGTGAACCAAATTTAGTTCCAAAATACATTATGTATAATTCTGTTTAAATTAGAGCGAAATTCCTCTTGTTTTATTGATAAAATGTATTGTTTCTGCATAGCATGACAGGAAACTATAATCAATAGGAAAAACCCATACGCAATAACCTATATATTAAAATTTGTTTCCACCTTTTGTTTGTCTCCATAGAGAATTAATTTTGCTAATCTCAGAACCAACTTCATCACCAGAAAGTTTAGGAGTTTTCTTGCTCTTTTTCAAAAAAGGTAATAATGCAATTCCAAGTGAAAAATGTGCTCGATCGAAAAAGTATTTTACCGATAATTCGGCTTACCGTTTCAGTAACGTTAAATCGTTTTGTTCACAGCTTTCATAGCTTAAAAATATATGCGTATATTCGTTTTATTTCTATTACTCTAATTCTTTTCAAATGTTATACGTTTCTTACTAAAGCGACTACATATGCGGAGAAAATACCAACAAGCAATTTTATCACAATTATTAAACCCATCCATATTTGCTTAGTTAGTAAATTAGTAGATACTTAGGCAATATATGTATGTTTGAAACAATATCCAGAAGTTCCTGCTTGGGTCTATTGGATTTTCTTGTCAGATATACCGCAGATTCAATCCGAAATTATCCCTTACAATATCCGAATGAAAACTTTCGGGTACGGAATGTCAACTTTTTAATCTGCCCCTCCCCCAAAAATTGATTTTAGGCGTCGCATATGCTAGCTGAGGACCCTGAAAGTTTTCAAATAGATATCAAATCAATTTTCTTAGCCCATCTACTTATTTTATTTCAGCCAACTTTTAATATTATGGAATTACCGACTCTCGATTTTTAATTATTTTTAACTGGGAACATTTTCCTCATACTGAAGAACTAATTGCAATTTTTGAAAAAAATATGTAGAGGTGGCGCCACGCTTTCAAAGTTTTCGGTTAGAAGGTCGATCAGAGTTCATAAAATTGTTGAATCGTTAAAGGAAACGTTAACTTTTCCTGGGCACATTTGTTACCTGCGAGAGAAATCTGCGGTCTAAAGTTATATTACGTCATGTCCCACAACTGTCATTCAGAAGATGAGAACATATCAACACAAAGTTTTATATTATTGTAAATGTGTTGTAGCTGATATGAAAAATTGTTTTTGGGCATGGCGTCATATGAGGTTCAAAAAATTCATTTTTTCTCAGAATTATAATACTCTTAAGACCCCATAATATTTTAAGTCGAACTATTTATAATGAATATTTTATGTAGAAAGTTCAACATAGTTTACATTATTCTATTGTATTTCATACCTTGAATTAAACGAGTAACTCTTAAACCATTGAGTTTCTAGTAATATTCTGATGGTTAATTTTAATTTTCAGTATATTTTGAAAATTGTTATATCTTAAATTAAAACTAGGTTACCTATATACAATTTGCGCTACGACGTTGGCATGTGTTCACTTATAGCAATGAAAAAAATGACATGGCGTAATATAATTTTAACTTCTAATTAATTTCACTATTTTACTTGTTTATTGCAACAGCTTAGTGAGTAAATTTCAAGGAAAAATTTAATCAGAAAAGAAAAGTTTAATACTTACGGGGCCTAAAAGTATGAATGATTCAAAATTATCAAAAAGTGGTCATGGCGTAGTATAACTTTAGGGTGACGAAATGTGTAAGTATAGTAGAGCCTGAAGATATTATAACCAAGGCAACGAGTTCACCATTGAATGTATAATTTATGGACTACCGGAATCGCTTACGGACGAATCATTTCTGGTTTATGTTAATAATTTTATTGATATTAAAATTTAAATTATACCATTTTCAAGAGTTCACATTCTGAATGTTTTTGAAACATTTGTTGCAATATTCAGCGATAAGAACAAATATTAAGGGACTGAAATAAGTTAGTAAAAATCATAGTTTTAAGCAAAAAGAGCTATTAAAAATAATCGTAATAACTATTTGTCTATAACTTTTTTTAAAGTCCTTTCTTCGCTACTGAATAAGATGTTTCCAAAATTTCATTATATTCATTAAATAATTTATATTTTATATTAAAGCATGGAGAAAAAGACTTTTTAAATATTAAACTCCATAAAAATTTATAAGCTTAATGTCACCTCAAAATATTATTTAAAAATTATTTTAAAAGATGGAAATTAGTTCTTCAGTATGTTTCCAGTTACAAATAACAAAAAAAACAAAACCTTCTCTTTTTGGGCCACTCGAAATATGTACATGAAAGGCTTACCTGTTTGGATTTTCAGTCTTTCGATTTTTTTCTATTATCAATTGATAACTGTTCGATGAATTCAGAAATATGAAAATGATTCGCTGTTATGATATTTTTATACAGTGATAAAAGTGAACTTATCATACTAAGTGTGAATGTATATGTATGTATGTTGTAAATAGCCTGTTTAATTCTTAATAATTGTAAGTTGAGGTAAAAAGTAAATTGATATGTACTGTGTCGACCAGGTGAGATAATTGACAAAACACTTCCCTACTTTGTAAAGCATTAGATGCTTTCATAATTTCTACGCAGACTTTATGTAACATAGATTCATTTTAAATACATACTATATCAGATTATAGACAATTTAAAACATTTGATCACAATACATTCACCAAAATGTCTTTGGATGTACGTATTTTATAAATAAATTATATTTCGAATGCATACTTTTGAAGAAAACACTGCGAAAGTTTGAATTTGGAAGAGAAAAAACTAGATCTTCTGAGCAACCTTTTCGTTACAAAAGTAGGTGTTACAAGTTTTTTCGACGAAAGTACATGTTACGTTTGAGGTCAGGTTGATAGTCCCATTATTATACGGAGTATATCAATACGCAGAGGGTGAAAATGGATGCACATGTGGCAAATCTGGAGCAGTACAGTTTTAGAAACTTTTAAGTTGGAACTTGGAGTTAAAAGTGTTTAAAACTGCCCCGCTCCTCACTACTTACTTTTGCAGAAAAGGCTACTTTGAGTTTGGGAAACAAGCAGAAAAATGCGTAAATATAATATACTATTATTTCTATAAACTTAAAATTTGAAAAATTTATTATCCTTATTTGACGCCTTGTGATAATAGATTGCATCTGACGTCCTAACAAGAAAAGTAATAACTACACCGCAGACAATTAGAATAATACCATGCATACTAGCACGAAATTGAGAAATACTTGATCATTCTTAGAAAAACAAGCGGTGAATTTGAAGAAAATTTCTTTCGAAATTTTTGAATGTTGGCATGGTGATAAAATTAAATAAATAATACCAATAATTGCATGATATACGTGAGATGTGTGAAAACGGTGGTTCAGAGTTAAAAAATGCTGTAAGTACTTGTTTTATTCCATTTTCAAGAGAATTGTGGTTTGCCATATTTCAATTTATTTCTTATTATTAATTTAACAACAACAGCAAGTAATAGTCACACTTTATTAGTCTCTAATAGTCACATTTTATGAGGAGGAAGTCGAAGCGGCGAAGCAGAAAGCGTTAGAGAACACTGGACACGACACTATTGGCCTTCAAAGCGAAAGACGGTTGCGAGCTGGGCGGACGAGCGAAGACTTGGTAACGTATGTGTCGTCAAGCGGGATGCCGGGACCCATAGGGGGTATCCGCCCTAAGTCGTGCGTGGCCCAACGACATTTGTCTATGAGGCCGTCGCGACTCCGTTTTATAGTAACAAATCTGTTACACCCGTCTCAACGATGGGGTGGGGGGGTGTCAGATGTACACCTGAAAATTGTCCCAGTTGTTTGTCCAATTCCAATATTGTTTGTGAGTCAATTTGTGGTTAATTCCCAAGTGTCGTCTGTTTCACTGCTTTGGTTGGTTTCGGTGACGTAAATGTTCAGTAAGTTTTGTATTTTTCTATTTATGTATTCCCAGCCCCCTTGTAAATAAGTCTTCGCGTTGTCGTTTGGGGTTGAGTAGTTTTTTTATGTACCTGTAGGGTCTGTCATTACAAAATGAACCGTGTATAATTTAAATTTGTTTCGGTATTAAGTAGTTAGAGAATTTACATTTGAAATTCTCACGTCTTTTCGCTAAAATCGCTGTGTTTTCGATTAGTTTTTTTCTCCCAGTTATCCATGTTGTCCTGATTCCTGCAACATACACACACAAAAATATATACTTACTCTAAGAAAAATTGTTATGAATCAAAATTTAATCACACTGAGGATTACATTCACTGATGTTAAAATCGGTTACACCACACCTCCCCCTGAGGATGGAGGTGGGGCAAGTTCGAAAAAAATGTAAAAAAAAATTCGAAACGAGAAAAATGTTTGAGACAAATCATACTCATTTTTATCCAAAGAATGCGAATATGCAATAAAAAATGGGCGTCCCATTTAAGATTTAGAACTTGCCTTCACCCCCACTCCAGGGTGCGGTGTGGGGGAACCGATTTTAACATCAGTGTATGTGCTCCTCAAAGTGATTGACATTTGATTCATAACATTTTTTCATAGAATGCCTACTCTTCGAGATATTTGAAAGTTTCAAATTAAAAAAATCACCAGGTATATATAAAAGAAAAAAGGTTTGTTATTTGGTCTAAGTTAGTTTGTTTTTCTTTCAATGTTGTTTATTTTTAGTATTATTTTATTCATTGTTAGTACAAAGCTTGTGCCTTTTTACCATTGTTTGGCACTTCTTAAATAATATGAGTATTATTTTAATTAGCAATAAAAGGTTGTAACTGAGAGTTTTAAGTAAACGAAGATTACTTCCTGAAGTCCTATTTTTCGTTGTAATTTTTCTTTTTCTTGGCGCTCGATATCCTTTACTTTTATTATCCTAAATTTTTCTTTTCCAACTTACGTCTAAGTCAAATTAGAAATTGATCTGAAAGGTTGGGAAATGAAAAAGGAGGTAATAAAGTACATGTCTCTGCTTTCTTCTGGTGGAAATTAAAAAAAAAATTCGAAGAAAATAAAACTGGAAGCTATGTTGGTAATTTTCTTTCCCAACTTACGACCATACGGAATGAGGTATCGTGTTGAAAATTCGGCACACTAAATAGAAAGCACGAATGAAGGTGTTTCTGGTCCTAAATAATTGGGATTCTGAAGTTTTTTTATTTTTTTATTAATAATTTGGAGAACTACCGACCGTGCCATAAAATCCTGCAAGCAATTTTTTATGTTGTCAACGAGCTAGTTATGAGGTTTATATATTTTAAAGTATATAAAATATATAATATATATTATTATAAAGTGGGACAAAACAAACAAAAATCGCTCAAGAACATTATACACAAATAAGGCAAGAACTAATATTTGCACATGAATTGCCAATAAACAAATTTGGTCTGAAATAAGTGTCAGCTGTGTCAGAGCAGCACTATCACAGCCAGTAGACAATTTCGAACTTCTACGGGTCTATGGGTAATACAGATTGCACGATTACCGATAAAGAATGATAGAAGTCAAAGTTCTGCCGTTAAGGTGAAACGGTAACTTCCTCCAAATAATGTCGACCAAACCACTCACAAAATAATGAATAAATTCAATTTTTTTGCATTGTCAAAAGAAAACGTACATCTATGGCGGGCTTCTCTTAACAATTAAATTTTTAAACATTTTTTTTATTTTTCGAATTATTATTCCGAAAATTTTATATGCTCAAAAGAGGAGAAGCCCGCCATGCGAAATGTAATAATGTACATGATATCAATTAAAGAAGATCGAATTATTCATTTATTTAGACAAGTTTTTACCCAAATCAAAGTAAAATAAACCAGGGAAAATTGTACGGAAAACCGGGTTTTTAGTTTCTGGATTTACCGCCAGGCGTCACTACTGATATTTTCTAGTTACGTAGAACGGTACCTAGGTATTTAAATAAATTTTCTTTACTTCAGAATTAATAACCATATGCTGAATAGTAAAACATTTATTACCTCCAGTTTTAAATTTTATTTCAAGTAATGAAAAGAAAAGAAACCGAATTTGAGTCGATCCTTGCGAAAACTGTAATGTCGGTAAGATTTGGGAACTTATACCTGCGTACACCTCGTCGAAACGAACTCCCTGCTTACGATTGAACATTTCAGATAATATAAAACTATATACTGATACTGTTGCATTTCGAAATTGATCAAAGTATTTTGATTCATTTACAGGGGAAAAATATCCCAATTAAAAAATTCATTCTAGATGAAATTATGTAGGATTCTGTAAGAACGGTTTTTTCTCTGCCAAAGCTCTGGCAAAATATTGCAAAAATTGCACTTTTGTTTAATAAATGTTTATTGTTATACTTTTTCACATTGCGGGCTTCTCTTGAAATCAAATTATATTTGAAAGAACACTTTAAATATGCATAAAATGCAAGTGAAATTGATAAATTTATCCATTGGTAGATTTCGATAAAAAAAAATTTGTTCCATAAAAAAAACTCGAAAAATAATGCAAAAATTGCACTTCTGTTTAATAAATATTTATTCTTATACTTTTTCACATGGCTGGCTTCTCTTGAAATTAAATTATATTTGATACTACACTTTAAATATGCATAAAATGCAAGTGAAATTGCAAGATTTATCCATTGTTAGGTTTCGATAAAAAAAATTGTTTTTTTCCATAAAAAAAACTCGAAAAATAATGAAAAAATTGCACTATTTTGAAATAAATGTTTATTGTTATACTTTTTCATATGGCGGGCTTCTCTTGAAATCAAATTATATTTAAGAGTACACGTTAAATATGCATAAAATGCAAGTGAAATTGATA
>JAAAKG020046338.1:0-18656 GCA_010014905.2 Druon quercuslanigerum
CGACGGAACGCTTATTCACTGCTAGTTAAAGATGTTGCGCATGAAGCCACCTTCGGCCCATGTAAATGACAGATATTTATTTTTCAAACTTTTTAACCCTGGGAAAAAACTATTGCGATTACTCCGTGTCGTTTTAATAGGAATTTTAACGTAGAATCCGATTTTCAAATAATTAAAAATTGATTTTGCTGTTTTTTTGAGTTTTTATAGCATGCTACGAAAGGGCTACTATGTGGCTACTATATGGCTACGCTACAGAGTAGCCGTTCCGTTCATTCGGTTCGCTAGGGAGACTAAAATCATTTCATTGCTAAGAGGATGGTCAGAGATGTTTCTTAATGTGTTAGTTAATGGTGTTTGCCTTACTGGAAGCAATTTGTCGAATTTTATTTTTTGTTTTTGTGTTTGAAGATATTTAATCCGTTGGGATTGGTGAAATGATATGCAGTCCAATGTAGACCAAATGTCAAATCTAAGATTATTTGATAGGAAAAGATGAAGTTTTAATAGTTTTTCGGAGGTGGTGTGTACGACAAATTTGGTTTGTTGTATTCTTGCTTTTAGGAGAATCAAACTTGTTTCATGCGAAATTGATTTGGATTTTGATTTTCGCAAATTCTTTTTCAATTGTAAGAATTTTGGGACGATTTGGTTGCCTCTGCACCGTTTTAAAAAAAAAACGAAAAATGTTAGTAACTTACCTTGATAAATCCTGAGCTTACTAAAGGTGTTAGAAGGTGGTAGAATTCTTTAATAAGAGATTTACTGCTTTCACGATGATTCATTATGAGAAAAGAGATATACATAAGAAGAACATAACTTGATACCTCAGTGTCAAGTCAGCCCTGAAGAAGTGAACTGCAATGTTCACTAAACGTCGACAAAATTCGTAGTTTTGTACACGATTGAAACGCTAAATATCTCTTTTATCATAATGAATCATCGTGAAAGCATTAAATCTATTATTAATATCACTGTTCTCAATAAAGAATCGTATAATAATAAAACGCATCACTTATTAAATGATTAGTATTTGAAATTTTGGTTATTTTTTTACAGTTTAAATATTTTTTACAGAACAAATTCGAGATGATAAAGATTTTTAAGAACACGTTTTAATAATCAAAACATGACTTATTTTATAATATTTATGAACTTTTAAGGATCTTCTCAACGCAATTTTCCATATATTTATATTGAAATAAATAATTAAAGAACTTTCTAGAAAGATTTAAAAATTGTGTCAATTGATATTTATATCAAACGGTAAAACTGTAGAAGCTTCCAACAAAATTTGAAGTTGAAAACACTTAAGAAAACTTCAAATTTTAAAATTTTTGAATTTAAATCTTCACTGAAATTATTCGTAATCGTCGAAATTCGAAGTTAATTTCCCTCGATTTTAATTTTCGTCATTTTTTATATTTACTGAAGCGATTAACGAACTTTTTAAAAACATTTTGGATATTTAAAAGTCTAAAAAATTGTGTTAATTAAGATTTATATCAATTTAGGTGGAAAAAATGAAACTGTAAACGCTTTCGACTCAATTCGAAGTTTTCAACGTTTTTTAAATTTAAACACTCACAGAAATCATTTGCATCGAAATTCAAAGTTAATATCCGACGATTCTCACTTTTGGCATTTAGAATATTGAAATGAATAATTACATAATTTTCTTAAATGATTAATTTTCTACCAAAAAGTCGAGTTTTCAACTAAACAGTAAATTTATAACAAAGTATTTAAATTTTGAGCTAACGAAATGAATTTTTACCCAAAATAAATAAATTTGCAAACCAGAAAAATAATTTTCTAATAAAAATGCAATTTTCAAGTAAGTATTTAAACTTTTAACTAAAAAGATTAATTTTCTCGAATAGAAAAAAGAATTTTCAAAAAAGTTACTTAAATTTTCAGCCAAGAAATAATTTTCCAACCAAAAATATTAATTTTTAGCCAAAAGAGACGAATTTTCAATAAAATACATGAATCTTCAATCAAATGGTTCATTTTTAATTTAAAAGGGGCGAATTTGTAACCAAACGTCGATAATTTAAATTTTCAGTTAATTAATTTTAAACGAATATTTATCTTTTTTGTTTAAAATTAGTTTTTTTCTTATTTATAAAGCATTTTTTTTAACTGAAAATGTAACTGTTAATTTTTGTCAAAAAATTATCTTTTTGATCGAAACTTAATCTTGTTAATCGAAAATTATACTATTTCAAGGAAAATTTACTTTGATTTTGTTGAAAATTAGGTTTTTCACTGAAAATTCAATTATTCTTCAATTATTCTTTTTGGTTAAAATTTCAATTCTGTCGTGGAAAATTGAACAATTTTGTTGAAAATTCGTTTCGTTTTTGGTAGAAAACTTATGTTTTTAGTCTAAAATTCATGTTTCTGGTTAAAAATTAATTTTTTTTTTGTTAAAAGATTGATCATTTTAGTCAAAAAATCACTTTAACTATTCCATTTTTTGTGGAAAATTTACATTTTTCACTAAAAATGTAATCTTTTTCGTTAAAAAATGTTCTGTTTTGTACAAAATGTAACTATTCTATTTTTTGTTAAGAATTCATTTCTTTGGTAAAAAAAATATTTATCTACAAATTCTTTTTTTTAATGGAAAATTCATCTTTAGTGTTGAAAATTCCACTTTTTGGTTATTTTAGTTGAAAATTATTATTTTTTTACCTCAAGATGTATCTATTCTATTTTTGCTTGAAAATGTTTATTTTTAGTTAAAAATTAGTCAGTTTGGTTGAAAACTTGTTTTTGCTTTTTTTTGTTTTTTTTTTAATTTACTTTTCTAACTCAAAATTGAACTATTCTAGTTTCGGCTTAGAATTTTTTTTAGTTGAAAAGTTTAATATTTTATTGAAACTGTATCTTTTTGATATAAAGTTCAACTTTTGGGTTTGAACTTGAATTATTTTGTTGAGAACTAAATTTTTTTTTTGAAAATGATTGTTTTCACTGAAAATTTAAGTATTCGATTTTTGATTAAGTAATCATTTTTTTGAAAAAAAACTATTTTGTTGCATTTTTTTTGTTGAACTTTTATTTCTCTAAAATTCGAACTATTCTAATTTTGGTTGAAAATTGATATTTTTTAAAATGAAAATTCATTTACTTTTTTGAAAATGAGTATTTTTTGGTAGAAAATTAATATTATTTGTTGAAAATTCATGGATCCGGTTAAAAATTTAATTTCTTTAGTTGAAGATTTATCAATTTAGTTGAAAATTCACTTAAACTATTCCATTTTTTCTGGAAAATTTACGTTTTTTAATAAAAATGTAATCTTTTTCGTTAAAAAATGTTCTGTTTTGTAGAAAATGTAACTATTCGATTTTTTATTAAGAATTCATTTCTTTGGTGAAAAAAAAATTAGTTAAAAATTCTTTTTTTTTTATAGAAAATTCATCTTTACTGTTAAAAATTCCACTGTTTGGTTTTTTTAGTTGAAAATTATTATTTTTTTACCTGAAGATATATCTATTCCATTTTTGTTTGAAAATTTATATTTTCAGTTGAAAATTAATTAGTTTGGTTGAGAAATTGTTTTTTTTCATTTACTTTTCTAACTCAAAATTGAACTATACTAGTTTCAGTTTACAAATTTATTTATTTTTTAGTTGAAAAGTTAAATATTTTATTGAAACTGTATCTTTTAGATATGAAGTTCAACTATTTGGTTTGAACTTGAATTATTTTGTTGAGAAATAAATTTTTTTTTGAAAATGATTGTTTTGACTGAAAATTTAGGTATTCTATTTTTGATTAAATAATCATTTTTTTGGAAAAAAACCTATTTTGTTGAATTTTTTTTGTTGAATTTTTATTTCTCTAAAATTCGAACTATTCTAATTTTTGTTGAAAATTGATATTTTTTAAAATGAAAATTCATTTACTTTGTTGAAAATGAGTATTTTTTTGGTAGAAAATTAATATTTTTGGTTGAAAATTCATGTATCCGGTTAAAAATTTAATTTCTTTAGTTGAAGATTTATCAATTTAGTTGAAAATTCACTTAAACTATTCCATTTTTTCTGGAAAATTTATGTTTTTTAATAAAAATGTAATCTTTTTCGTTAAAAAATGTTCTGTTTTTGTAGAAAATGTAACTATTCGATTTTTTATTAAGAATTCATTCCTTTGGTAAAAAAAAATTTAGTTAAAAATTCTTTTTTTTTAATAGAAAATTCATCTTTATTGTTAAAAACTCCACTGTTTGGTTTTTTTTAGTTGAAAATTAACTAGTTTGGTTGAAAACTTGTTTTTTTTTGTTTTTGTTTCAAATTTACTTTTCTAACTCAAAATTGAACTATTCTAGTTTCGGTTAAGAAATTTATTTTTTTTAGTTTAAAAGTTAAATATTTAATTGAAACAGTATCTTTTAGACATGAAGTTCAACTTTCGGGTTTAAAATTGAATTATTGTGTTGAGAATTAATTTTTTTTTAAATGATTGTTTTAACTAAAAATTTAAGTCTTCGATTTTTTATTAAAAAATAATTTTTTGGAAAAAACCTATTTTGTTGAATTTTTTTTTGTTGAACTTTCATTTCTCTAAAATTCGAACCATTCTAATTTTGTTTAAAAATTGATATTTTTTAAAATTAAAATTCATTTACTCAAATGAAAATGAGTCTTTTGTGGTAGAAAATTAATATTTTTGGTTGAAAACTTAACTATTTGGTTAAAAATTTATATTTTCTCTTGAAGATTCACCATTTGGTTTGGTTGGTTTTATACCTAGAAGAAATTAAAAAAATTGAGATATTTTAGCAGCCCCGAGTAAAGCACGGTTTAATGCGAATAATATGTTTTCGAACACTTTGACTTCTTTTGTCATTTAAATTAAGTGCCCTTTACAATTTAAAGCGATAAATTTTCCCGCGAAATTTAAGTAATATAATTATTATTAATAAAGATAGAAAATACGATTCTTGAAATCTTCAATTCTTTCAGCATTAATAAAATCGCTGTTAATAATAATGTGACGTTCAAACAAATAATGGTATTTCCAACCGAAAACATGAATTTCCAAATAAAATGATAAATATTTAACTGGAATATTTCAATTTTTAACCCAAAATAAATAATTTTTAAAGATGAAAATTGACTTTCAAAGATAAAGATAATTTTCGAAAAAAAATTATATTGACCCTCAATAATAAATTTTGTAGAAATTGTTGGCTTTAGGGTCAGGTGAATTAAAACTAATTAAGTTGTCTCATAACAACTTAATTAATGAAACAAATTAATTAGTTTCAATGCACCTGACCCTAAAGCCAACAACTTATATTAACAATTTCTACAAAATCTTTTAGCATTTTCAATATTGAATTAAATAATTAAAAGTACTTTATAAAAAGATTTTAGATATTTGAATTTTTTTTTAAATGGTCTTAATTAATCAAAGTCTCCTATTATTACCATACCTTTATTTAAATACTTAAATTAAGTTGTGCTTTTCAATATATCACTTAAGCTTATTATATAAAATATTGAGATCCAGGAATAAAATGGTCAATGCTCGGTGTACGTTATTCCCTTTGAGTTAACTTCCGTTACGTTGTTTTGCCTGGCTATTGATAAATATTCCTCGTAAACCTCATCAGGTTCAATTTTGTGGAAGTAGGTTTCTCTTTCTTGGTGAATGTAGTTGGTGTCATCAAAATTAAAATACAATCCAAGCACTATATTCAAAGCTGCCGTATCATAAGCGTGGCAACCGGAATATCGATACTGAGGCTTTTTGTTGAATCGACAGCCAGCAGACTGTGCTCCTACAGATATATATTTTTTTTGAGATCTTGCAATTTAAGAAACAATAAAATAATACAAACATCGGTAACTCTCCAGAAACACTCTATGATTTTGAATTTTGAACACAGTGATCGGAAACCATTTTACATCGCCGAATTTTGATATATAGAAAATTTAAGAAAAACTTTACAATTACAAGGTGGCGATTCGGCGGACGATTTTAAATTCCCGGTTATTCCCGGTCAAGTTTTTTAATTTTCCCGGTCAACTAAAATAACATATTTAACTTTGCCGCAAAACGCAAACATTTATTATAATTCATGAATTTTATTCTGAACGGCCTTCAACACAACAGAAGAAAACGTTGCAAAATAAATGAATTTTGAAACAAATAATTAAATTTTTCACTTAAAAATATCAATTTTTTACGGAAAATGAAAAAGTTAAATTTTCAGTTGAAAAATTAAGTTTCAAAAACAAAAAAACGTATTTTTAACCAAATAATTCAATTTTAAACCCAAAAGATTATTTTAAACTAAAATTATGAATATTTAATTGGAACACTTCAATTTTCAAACAAAAATATGAATTTTCAAACATCAAGATTAATTTTCAGTTAAAAAGATTACTTTCCTACCAATAAATATAATTTTTCAAAAAAATGCATGAATTTTTAACGAAATAGTTCAATTTTTAATTGAAGATAGAGAAAGAAATAAAAAATTTTTAAGAAATACTAATATTTTTAGTTAATAAATTTTTAACTGAACATAAGAGTTATCAATTAAAACAATAAATCTTCAACTGAAATAGTTGAATTTAAAAAAAATTGATAAAAATTATAAGTTGTCAACCAAAACTCAAATAAGTAAACTTTAAGTTAAAAAAATGAATGTTAAGCCAATCAGATGAATTTTTAACTACAAATATAGAATTTTCAATTCGAATAAGTTAAATTTACACTCAAAGAAATTACGTTCAACAAAAAAACTAACTTTTAAAAAAATAATTACATTTTAAAAGAAAGTGATGAATTTTCTAATAAAATTTTAAGTATTTATCTTGAATAGTAGAATTTTAAACCAGAAAGATGAATTGTTAACTTGAATAATGAACCTATAACTAGAATAATTTAATTTTTGACAAAAAATATTAATCTTCAATCAAGAAAATTAATTTCTACCAAAAAGACGAATTTTCAACTAAAAAAGATCATTTTTCAACCAAAAATTGAATAGTTAAATTTTTAGTCATAAGATTAATGTTCAACCAAAGGGATAAATTTTTACTAAAATTATGGAATATTCAACTTAAACAATAGTTACATTATCAGCTAAAGAAAAATAATTTTCAACCAAAAAGATATCCAAAGAAAAAAACAAATTTTCATTTAAGCAGCTCTCTTTTTAACCAAAGAAATTATACTAAAATGATAAATAATTAACTGGAATATTTGAATTTTTAACCGAAAATAATTAAATTTTAAACAAGAAGATTAAAGTTTAAAGGAAAAGATATTTTTCTACAAAAAAAACGGTTTTTTAACAAAATACATGAATTTTCAACCAAATAATAGAATTTTCAAATAAAAAAATAAATTTTTACCCAAATTGTTGAATTTTGAACTAAAAAATAATAATTTTCAACCGGAAATGAGATAGTAACATTTTTAATTAAAAACATGATTCTATTCCAAACATAACAGTTTTAAACTAAAAAGCATGATTCTTTAACTGGCATACTTGAATCTTCAAACAAACAAAAATTAATTTTTACTGATAAACATAAATTATAAACCAAACTCAAATAAGTAAATTTCAAGTTTAAAAAATTAACCATTAAACGATCAGATGAATTTTCAACTACAATTATCGAATTTTTAATCA
The DNA here is from genome assembly GCA_010014905.2 of Druon quercuslanigerum. Lineage (NCBI taxonomy): Eukaryota > Metazoa > Arthropoda > Insecta > Hymenoptera > Cynipidae > Druon > Druon quercuslanigerum. The sequence continues at coordinate 7,667 of JAAAKG020046338.1, forward strand.
TAATAAGTTACATTTTCAGTTAAAAAAATTACTTTCAATAAAAAAACTAACTTAAAAAAACATGGTTACATTTTCAAAAAAGGGATGAATTTTTAATTGAAATTGTAAATATTTAACTTAAATAGTGGAATTTTAAACCAGAAAAATCAATTTTTAACTGAAATGATGGCTCTTTAATTTGAACTGAGTTTTTGTCCAAAAATATTAATTTTCAACCAAGAAGATTAATTTTTACCAAACAGACGAATTTTTAACTAAAGAATATCATTTTTCAAACAAAAATTGAAGATGTAATTTTTAGTCAAAAAATTAATGTTCAACCAAACAGATAAATTTTTAACTAAAATTATGGAATATTTAACCAAAAAAATATATTTTCAACTGAAATTATAAATATTTTACTGGAATACTTAAATTTTTAACGAAAAGAAGAATTTTTAACTAAAGAAGATCATTTTTTAACCAAAAATTGTAGGATTAAATTTTTAGTCAAAAAATGAATATTCAACCAATGATATTAATTTTTCACAAATTTGTGGAATATTCAACTGAAACAATAGCTACACTTTCAGATAAAAAATATTGATTTTCAAGCAAAAAGGTATCCAAAGAAATAATTAGTTTTTAATTAAACAGCTCATTTTTCAGCTAAAGCGATGACTTTTTAAATAAATTTATGGAATATTCAAACAAAAGAATTAATTTTTAACAAAAAAATGTGACTTTCAAACAAATAATGGTATTTCCAACCTAAAACATGAATTTCCAAATAAAATGATAAATATTTAACTGGAATATTTCAATTTTTAACCCAAAATAAATAATTTTTAAAGATGAAAATTGACTTTCAAAGATAAAGATAATTTTCGAAAAAAATCGATTTTTTAAGCAAATGCGTGAGTTTTAAAGGAAATAGTTAAACTTTCAATTAAAAATGACGAATTTGCATCCAAATTGTTGAATTTTGAACTAAAAAAATTATAATTTCCACCCGAAATTGAAATAGTATCATTTTTTGTTTAAAAAAATTAGTTTTAAACCAAACATTAGAGTTTTAAAGTAAAAAAATGAATCTTCAACTAAAATAATTGAATTATAAAATTTTTAAAAATAAATTTTTTCATAAAAAAAGACAAATTGTCAAAAAAAAATTGTCAATTTGAATAGTTGAACTTTATGCCAAAAAGATTAATTTTTAACCATAAATATTAGTTTTCTACAAATAAATCCGAATTTTGCACAAATTAAATACATTTTTTTAAAAACAGTTTAATTATTAAATTTAAAATATCAATTTTCCACCCAATGGTTGAATCCTGTTCAAGTCGCCACCCTGAATTATGGAGAATTAACGATAGGTAAATAATTCGAGTGCCTACCCGCCGGATCATATTAAATTCCTGGTCATACCTTAGATTTTTCTTAATCAATTATTAATTTTTTATGGTCAATTTAAAAGAGTTCTAAAGATTTTAATGATTTCAAAGAATTTTCAAAGATTTGAAGGGATTTCTATTTTTTTTAAGTTTTCTGATTTGGAACAGGGAATTTTGGAAATAAAATTATAATCCTGAGTTGGAATATCAGATAATTTTTAGTCGTCAAACCTACAATTCTAATTTAAAATAGAGAAATTGGTAAAAGAATTATAATTCTGAATTTGAATAAGGATATTTTTATCTTCCCTTCTCTTGTAAATCAGAATAAAAATTATTTTCGAAAATTTCCGTTCAATGTCAATTAATGTTCAGTTCCAAGTTTAATTCAAATTAATTCAAATTCTGCCAAATTATTTTTTTGAAAAAAAGGATTTTAAAGTTAAAACAAAAAATAAAATTTCTACAAAAGATGTACATGGTTCTAAAGCAGTTGAATTTTAAATTCAAAAAAAAGACATTTTCAAAGAAACAGTTGCATTTTTGTCCAAGAAAAATAAAAATTTTACTAAAACAGGTGAATTTTTAAATCATAAATACAAGTTTTTAATAAAGAGTTGAATTTTTATCCAAGAAGGTTTCAAATGTCTTTTCAACACAAAAATACGGCTTTTCAACAGAAAGTAAACTTTTTAATAGAATTTTCAACAAAAGATTTGCATTTTTATCAAAGAAAGATGCAATATTTCATCTAAAAAAGATAAACTTTTAAATCAAAAAGACAAATTTTCCGAAAAAATATGTTTTATCCCAAAAACATTTCAGTTGACTTATCAGAAAAAATATGAACTTTAAACCCTTTTTAAAAAAATTGTTAAATTTGCAACCAAATAATAATACTTGTAACTAAATACCTAACTTTCAGGAGAAAGTTTTTTGCAAATTTCTAAAAATTAGAAATTTGTCGAGCTATTACGTAATTTAAGTATGGTCCCTTATAATTTTAATTCATTTTGAAAATTCCTTCTTCCAAATCAGGATAATTGTAGTTCTTTCGGTAATTTATTTTTACATTAATAAATAATTCTTTACCGAATTAAATCACTGTTGCTAGTCAGAATTATTATTTTTTTGTTTGAAAATTTACAATTTGAGAGAAAAATCGTCACTCAATCAAATTGCTGATCATCTGCCGATTTTTTCCAGTTATTTCCCGATTTCCGGGTCAGGTAGGCACTCAGATAATTAATAATTGTTATTAATATAACTACGAACCTATGGGACAAATGCAGTCCCTCGTTAGCGCGCATTGAACCCAAGGCAGCATAACTTTTTCTCTAATTTCATTAGTATTTCTAATAACTAAGTGTGATGCCCTAATCAATGGGAGAAAGAAGAAACTTTCCGTCGAGGTGTGAAAATATGCGTACATCTTTGGGTGAGTGAGAGAACTAATAGCGTGTCTCGTTGGCCAAGTTAAAATTCCCGATTTCGGTGACAGATACTTCGAGATATCTGAAGAATTCAATCGTACGTTTGGATCCATGTATAATATATTTCCTAATGTGTTTAAAGCTGTCTGCAATCCAAGAAGATGACATTATTTGACTTTGTTTTAGAACAAATTATTACTATGACCGAATCCAGTTAGAATCAGGTAGGTCGAAGGCACTTTAAGTCGCAGAATCGCATGGTAAAAAAATTTTATTTTTCAGAGGAAATCAGGCGATTCGTATTTTTCCAATTTGCGAAAAAAAATGTTTACGAAATTATGCGTACTTGCGTATTGTTATTAAAAAAGAACAAAAGAGGTTCAAAGATTCAGATTAAGTTTTAAGAATATAAATTCACATTAAGATTGATTTACTTTAAATAAAATAATTTAATTTAAGAAGACTTTTCAAACTTTTATTATTTTTAGTAATTTTATGCTAGACAGATTAAAAATTGAAAAATAAAATTTTTATTAACTTAATTAATTAGAAGTTAAATTATTTTCATTTTAAGTAGTTTAGGCATCCTTGAAAAGCTTTAAAATTTTATTTCAAAATCTTGAGAAATCTAGAAGTAGTTTTAAATTTTTCCAAATTTAATAACTTTTAAAAGTTATTTTGAATAGAGTTTAAAATGAATTAAATTTTTCCTACAACTTTTAAAAGATACTGCAAAACAAAAAAATCCTTTAAATTTTAATTTATAAATAACAATAGAACACTTGTTATTTGTAGAAAAAATTAGAGTATTTTAAGAGATAATTAGAAGTTTTAAAAATATCTGAATTCAATTTATAACTTGAAATTATTTCAAATAAATAAAATGAAGTGTGTGTACTGAAAATATGTGGCTATTAGTACCTAAATTTAGGTGAAAATATTCACAGCCGACTTGAAAACAAAACGTAGGTTTTTTGCGCATTTCGAGCAAAAAATTTAGAATCTTGTTTAAACATTGTGAAAGGGTTCAAAAGAATAAAAACATTTTCTTAAGATTCCTAGGAAGTTTGAAAAATTTTTTTCATTTTGAAAAATTATTGTAATAGAAAATTTAAAAAGATTTTAAGAGATTTCCCAAATTATCAAAAAAGAACCTGGAAGATTTTATGGATTTTTTTTTTAATTGCAGGATTTTCCAAAAATTGTAGGAAAAATTCGATTAATTAAAAAATATATTTGCCATTTCTGAAAAAATGTTAACACGCTTCGTTTAAACTACTTAAAATCATTTTAAGTTTTTAATTAATTTTAAATATTTTTAAAAATAATAAATATCTCTTAAAATTACTCAATTTTTTCTACATTTATTAAGTGTTCAATTGTTATTTATACGTCAAAATTTAACAATTAAAGTTGTTACGTTAAAAGTTTAAAAGCCCTTCGAAATTCTAGAGATTGAAAGCTTTCTTTGTAAAACAATTCAGTTTCAAATTGTTTACTTTTAAATATTTGGTTTCAAGTTAATCTTCTTAAATAAACAGTGAAATATTGAAAAATATTAAATACTTATTCTTTTTCTAAATTAAAAAATTTCAAATTCAGTTGACTAAAAATGGAAAAACTTAAGACTTAAGCAATGTTTTAAATTAATTAAAAGCCTTTAAGTACGACTATATTATTATTAAGTTATTTTTAGGTTTAAAATAGTTGATAAAGTTTCAACCGCACGTTTACATATTTCAATGAATACAAAAAATTAATAAAAATAATATATAATAAATTTATTAATTTAATTTAATACAAAAAAATACTATAAAGAAAGACCTAAACCTTTGAATAAAACAAATTGTATTGATGAATCATTAACACTTTTATCTAAAAATAAAATTACAGGAATAAATTATATTAATTTTAATTCTTATTAATAATTTCGAATTGAAACAGTTACAACCTGGAATTTCTCAAATTTTGAAGGGATTTAGAATCGTTTTTTCAAAATATCCACCTGCAGATCCATTTAAGAAATTATTTATTTATTTATATCTACAGTTGATAAAATAAAACTGTTTTTTATCCAACACTTTCAACTTCAAACGCTTTTAATTTTTAATGGATTAAATTTTCAAGACTACTATTTCATTATTTGAAAAACTGTTAATATCAAACTTGGGCAGGTTTTTCGTCTGAAAATTCGTGAAATTCCTGGTCAAGAAATAAATTCACTTTCATTTCCTGGTTTCGGTCATTTCCCGGTCCAGCGGATGCCCTGAACAATTTTTTAATTTATCGTTTATAATATTACATGTTAATTTTGACTTTAGGGTCGAGATAAATAATTCCGATTCATTTTCAAACAAACAGTTGAATTTTGAAAAAAAAAACAGATGAAATTTTAAATTAAAAAGAGGAGTTTTCTGCAAAACAGTTGAATTATCTTACTGATAGTTGAATTTTCAAGCAAAAAGATTAATTTTCTACAAAAAAGCGAACTTTCAAGAAACAAAAGAAATGTTTAATCTCATAGATAATTTTTTAAGCTTAAGAATATAAATTTAAAAAAAAAGTATTTAAATTTTCATTACAAAAAATAAATTTAAAAAAATACGTTCTACAAATATAGTATAATTATCATAAAAATGATTGATTTTTTAATAAGAAATACGAATTTTCGACCCAAAAGTTATTTTTTAACCAAACTGTTGATTTTTCAAGAAATTATTAAATTTTCAGTTAAAAAATTAATTTTTAACCAGAAAAGAATGAATTTTTCTACCAAAAATATAATATTTAACATTTCAACCAAAAGAATATTTTTATTTTTATTAAAAAATAATTAAATATTCAACCAAATAGAATAAACAATAGAAAAGTTTCTAAATTTTCAGTTGAAAAAGTAATTTCCAACCAAAAAGATGAATTTTTAACAAAAATGTAATAGTTGCTATTTGAAGCAAAAAATATTTAAATTTTAAATTTATAACATTTGAATTCATTCAAAGAAGAAGAATTTTTAACAAACCCGTTTAACCAGCAACTAAAACAGCTTATCTTTCAACCAAATAGTTGTACTTTTAACCGAAAAGATTCAATTTCTACCAAAAAAAGACAACATTTCAATAAAATAAATAAATTTTTATTCAAATAGTTGAATTTTAAACTAAGAAGGTTAACTTTCTTCCAAAACGACGAATTTTTAACCAAATATTTAATAATTCATGTTTCCGGTTTAGACATTCAACTGTTTTGTAAACAGTTTGTATTTTTGACATGAAAATTATATATCTTGAATGCCATTTTTTTCTTTATTGACTGAAAAATTTCTCTTGCTTAAAAATTCGTCTTTTTTATTTAAAATTTAATTTGCTGTCGTGGATATTTCATCTTTTTTGGTTGAAAATGCTACTCTTTAGTTGTGAATTGATCATTTTCAGTTGAAAATTCGTTGTTGTTTTTTGTTACAAAATTAACATTTATGGTTCTTGAAAATTGAACTATTTGGTTCAACATTCACTTTTTTTATTAAAGACTCGTCATTATACAGGAAAATTCGTTCCTTTGGTTAAAAATAAAACCATTTTGTTAGAAATTCTATTTTTTTTATTGAAAGTTAATTTTTTAACTGAAAATTTAACTTCTTTAGTTTATTTATTAATCTTCTTGGTGAAAAATTAATCTTTTTGGTTGAAATTGCATTTATATGGTTGGAATTTTAAATGCTTGGTTGAAAATTCGGTTTTTTATTATTAAAAATTTATTTTCGTCAACTGTAGTTATAAATATTTCATTTTTTGTTCAATATTTGCCTTTTTTACTTGAAAATTCGTCTTCTTTAGTAGAAAATGAATCTTTATGGTCGGTAATTTACCTTTTTGGTCGAAAATTCAACTATTTGTTACAAAATTAATTTTTTTATTGACGACTCAACATTACAGTTAAAAAATCATTTATTTTTTAACTGAAAACTTAAACACTCCGTATTTGGTTGAAAATTCATCTTTTTAGTTATAAATTCAAACATTTTGTTCGAAATGCATGCATTTTGTTAAAAATTCATATTTTGTGGTAGAATATTAATCTTCCTGGTGAAAAATTCATCTTTTTGGTTGAAAATTCATTTCTTTGTTTTAAAATTGAACTATTTCGTTAAAAATTCGTATTTTTTGTAGAAAATTTACCTTTATGGTTGAATATTAATCCTTTTGGTCGCAGATTCAACTATTTAGATTAAAATTCTTTTCTTGATTGAAAATTAATGTCTATAGTTGAAAAATCATTTGTCTGGTTAAAAATATAACTATTTTCTTGGAAATTCTTTCTTTTTGTGATCGAAATAAATTTTGTAAACTGACAACTTAATTAATCCGTGTTTGGTTGCAAATCTATCTTTTTTAGTTAAAAATTACACTATTTGGTTAAAAATTCATGCATTTTTATGGTTAAATTTTTTTTTAAAGTTCGTCGTTGGTGAAAAATTCATGTTTTTGGTTAAAAAGTAATTTCTTTGCTTGAAAGTTTAACTACTTTTTTGAAAATTCATATAGCTGCTACATATTGGTTTAAAAATTATCTTTTTTAGTTGATAATGCATGTACTATTTTGTTAAAAATTCTTCCTTTTTTGGTAAAAAATTGTGCTTTAATGGAATAAAGACTGAGCTGCAAATTAAATAACTTAAAGAGGAACGGTCGAATTTTAAAGTTTTAAAATTAAAGTTTAAAATTTTTTAATTTTAAACTTTTTTATTCAAATGCTCAATAATTTACAGTTTTCAACTAAAATTTTTTTAATTAAATGCAGTTAAACAGCCAAACGAAAGATTTTTAACTTTTATAAATTTTCTAATTCAAAGATTCAGTTCCAAAAATATAAATTCACCTTAAAATTTGCAATGCTTTAAATTGATGAATAAAACAATGAATTAAAATATTTTCAAAATTATATAGATTTAAGCATTTTTAAGCTGAAAACATAAAAATCGAATGATTATCTATTTGTTTTATTTTGAATAATTTACAAATCCTTAAAATGCTTTAAAATAATATTTTAAAATCTTGAAAAATAATGTTGTTTTACATTTTTTAAATTTTATATTATTTTTGAATATTCTTCAGAACTTTTAAACATCTCTTAAAATAATTCCAATTGTTCCTAAAATTGTTTTAAAAATTCTGCCAAATTAAAAAACTGTCCTTAAAATTAATTTTTCAAAATAAAAAATCATTTACAATTTTCCTAGGAATCTTGAGGAAATATTTTATATTTTTTTGAAGCCTTTCACAATTCGTAAACAACTTCTACATTTTTTTGTTTTAAATCTGCAAAAATCTATATTTTGTTTTAAATTAGGACGTGGGCTATTTGCATCTAAATTTCGGTATGAATAGCCGGATTTTTTCAGTACACGCAGACACTTTGTTTCAATTATTTGAAGTTATTTGAAATTTTTAATTAATTTTTAATCTTTTCAAAACTTTTAAATATCTCTTTAACTTAATCGAATTTTTTCTAAGAATAATAGGTGGTCAATTGTTATTTATACATCAAAATTTAAGAATTTGAATTACGAATTAAATTTTTTTAAATAGAACAATTAAATTTGAAACGTAGAAAGATTAGTTTTAAATATTTGAATTATAATTACTGATTTTAATTTAACAGAAGATATTTCTAAATATTGAATAATTATGAATTTCAAATTAATTGGTTTTAAAATGGAATATGTTAAACTGAAGCAAGATTTCAAATTTAAGAAACGCCTTTAATGTAAATATATATTTTTGAAGTTATTTAAAAATTAAAAATTGTTTATAAAGTATCAATCGGGCGGTCACATTTTTAGCTAAGAATACTTTCCAACTGAAGCAGTTTAATTTTTAAAGTTAAAATCTGAAAATTCTTAAATTTTGAACTCATTCCCAATTGTCTTGTAAAATGAATTATTATTCACTTTTTAATCCTTAAATTACAGTTCAATTTTAAAGATCATTAATTTATATTCAGTGGACAACTAAAAATGCTTTTCAACGAAAATCTTTTATTTTAAACGCTTCTAATTTTTAATTTGCGTAATTCTTTAAAACTGCATTTTAAAATACCTTAAATTAAAAGAAACGCTTAAAAATTAAAACCTAAAATAGAAAATTATCAAAGTGAAAGATTTTCGAATTATGCTTTCTAAACTGAATAATATCATAATTGAAAGTCATGAAGATGTAACTATTTCATTTAAAAAAAGGTTGAAATCAAACTCAGATTTTTTTCTAAAAATTTGTATAATTCCAGGTCCAAAAATAAATTCACTGTCATTTCCCGGTTTTTCTAATCAAGCCCTCTGGTCGGTCTATCCCTGCGAGATTTTGCAATTTCAAAAAATAGAACCTGCCTAATTTGAAATGGATTCGGCCCTACGGAAAATTTGTATTTCTAATAAGACAATAATCATAAGTTTTAAGATTTTATTTAAAAATTTTAGATTTAAAAATGTAGGATAGTTACCTGAATCACTAGAGGTCTATATACGTGCAGTCTATCGTCTTCAGCGTGAGCAGGAAAAGGACTCAAATCAAACTGAATCACATTGCATTTACTGGAATTGCAAACTGAGCGTGCAGCTTGCAGAGCGTCATCGTTTAATCCAATGCTGTAAACGAGAATGCTATTGTTTGGCAGAAAATGAGAAATATTTTTAACAAAACCATAAATATTCTTCTCGTTGCCGGGCCTGAGCAAGGACACCACAGTGACATTCTGCGATTTTGGAATTAGAGGCGTCGTGTTTGTTTTTCCATCAAGACCGAGGAGAGCGAGGTATTTTGAGCCTGTAACCAAACGCTTTTCTTCGACATCTTTTAAGTTCTCCTGTAAGATAATAAAGAAATTTTTGTAAATTTAATAATAAGCATGGGACCGTGCTCAAATTACGTAACAGCTCGGGCGTGGGGGGTCGAGACGCTTTGTTACATCTTTTTGGGCTAAAAATTCAACTCTTTTCGTACAACATTAACCTTTTGTTTCAAATCTATATTTTTTGCTGATAAGTCAACTGAATTTTTTTGTGATGAAAACTAGTTTTTCTGAAAATTTGTATGTTTGACTTAAAAGTACTTTTTTTTTTAATTCTTATTTTTGTGTTGAAAAGTCAATTTTTTCTTGGAAAAAAATGCAACTGTCTCGGTTGAAATTGTAAAAATCTTGTTAAAAAGTTATACTTTCTGGTTACAAATTCGACTATTTAGCAGAAAATTAACTTATTGTTCAATATGCTTATTTGGTATCGAAAGTTAACTGGAATCTTCTTGAGATGAAACTTTAACTATTTTTTTGAGTTTCAGAAGAAATGTTATCTTTCTTGAATAAAAATGCAACTGTTCGGTTAAAAATTCAACAATTTTGTTTAAAAGTCATACTTTTTGGTTGAAAATTTAACTCTTTCGTAGAAAATTTACGCTTAGTTTAAATTTAATATGCTGGTGTTAAAAGGAGAACTAAAACGTTTTCTGAATCAAAACTCAACTGTTTTTAAAATGGTTTAAAAATAAAAAATTCATCTGTTTTAGGAGAATCTTGTCTTTTTTAGATAAAAATGAAAATGTTTCGTTGAAAATTCAAATATTTCCTAGAAAATGTACTTTTCTTAAATTCGTATTTTTGTGTTGAAAAGTCAATTGCAATCTTTTTGGAAGGAAATTTAACTCTTTTTGAAGATTTGTCTTTTTGATTAAAACATTCACCCGTTTTATCAGAATTTTCATTTTTCATGGAAAAATGTAACTGTTTTGGTTGAAAATGTAGCAATATTGTTAAAAAGTTATAATTTCTGATTAAAAATTCGACTATTTAGCAGAAAATGAACTTATAGTTCACGATTCTTATTTGGTATTGGGAAGTTAACTGGAATCTTCTTTAGATGAAACTTTAACTATTTTTTTGAGTTTCAGAAGAAAATTGAAGAAATGTTATCTTTCTTGAATAAAAATGCAACTGTTCGGTTAAAAATTCAACAATTTTCTTCAAAAGTCATACTTTTTGGTTGAAAATTCTGTTGTTTTGTTGAAAATTTAACTATTTCGTAGAAAACTTACGTTTACTTTAAATTTAATATGTTGGTGTTAAAAAGAGAACTAAAACGTTTTCTGAATCAAAACTCAACTGTTTTTAAAATGGTTTAAAAATTAAAAGTTC
>JAAAKG020046349.1:0-18655 GCA_010014905.2 Druon quercuslanigerum
TCCCCTCCCTACCGAGTGAGTCACGCCTACCCCGAAAGGGAAACGGCTTAATGGTGTAATAATAATAATAATAACATATGGTAATGAAAAGTGCAATTTTGTTGAGTGACTCTTATATCGTGTTCTGCCGCTGTGCTTTGGGAGGGCGCATCGTTGAGAATTTTTTGCTGTATGTCATGCAATCTGCGTTTGATGACTGTGTTAATAAAGGGAAGAGGATAATTAAAAAATTAGTTATAACTGTAACTTTATATTGATGTGGATGGTGTGAAAAATAATTGAGGCATTGACCTAAAGCAGTTGGTTTTTGATACCAGTCTGTAAGAATAGTATCGTTAATATTGGATTCAAAATTTGTGAATTCTAACTGATAATTATTAGAAAATAATTCTAGTTTGGGAATACTTTAGAATTTAATCCTAATTGAAAGCAAATTGAATTTCTACATTGTCGTTGTATGTAAATGACAAGACATATTACTTTTTGCGTTCTTCTCGGAAGAAATGCTATGGGAATTGAATAATTTTTTTCTGTATATATTATAATTTTTGGGTGGGACAAGTTCAGAGTACGTGGATATACCTTATGGCTTAGGACTATTAAAGTATTCACATCCCCTCGGAGGTTACCCCACTTTGAAATATGGCCTCTGGGCACATGTAAAAGCTACGTGGCATACAAGCAACCATACGTCGTTTATTCATAACTGTCCTTATTCGCCATAACTTAAAATTTCCGACATTCGCTTCACAGTCTTGTCAAATTGATTGAAACTCTAAAAAATATCACTTTCACAGGTTTTTTCTTCTTAAAAATAATTTAAAAAGTACTAAAAAAATTTATTTTAAATTTATCAGAAAGTTTGTATAAGGTAACTATACTTTTTTTATCTGTAATGTGAAGAAAACAGTAGAACCATAAAACCAAAATATACAATTTGGAAATATTTTTTTTGGAAGAAGAAAAACGTAACAATGTAAATCGTATTTTTTATTTTACTATTCTACATTCTTTAATTTGAGCAATCACTGTTTACTAAAAATGTAGAATCTAATTACAAAAAAAAAATTTTTTCCAAGGTTCCACAACCTTTTTATTTTTGTACTTTCTTACTATTTTGAACTACTTGAAAGAACTTTGCTAAAGAGTCTTTTTATTGGTTAATTATATATCATTATTTCTGGAAAAATCATTTTTTTCCTTAGTTTTTTAAAACTATTTTTAGTAGAAAATTGAACATTTTTAAAAATGTCTACTATTTTGGATAAAAATTTATTTATTTGGTTTAAAAATTGTTATTTTCAATAAAAAGTAAACCTTCTTTAATAAAAATTCAACTGCCTGGTTGAAAGTTAAAGTACTTGGTTAAACTATTTTGTGGAAACTTTATGTTTTTAATATGTTGAAAATCAAAGTTTTTATCAGAAAATTTTTCTATTATTTTCTAATTAAAAAATTGATCGTTTAAATAAAAAACTTTACCTATTTTCTGAAAAATTTTTCATTTTTTGTGGAAAAATAATATTCTGGATTGAAACCTCAACAACGTGGTTAAAATTTAAACTAAGTTTTGTATAATTTATTTTATTTTTTTTTCGTTGTAAAATCAAGTTCTTTTAGTTATTGTTTTTTTTTTTTGTTAAAAATTGAGCGTTTTTATTTTAAAATTTTACTCTTTAGTTAAAAATTCTTCATTTTACTCAAAAGTTAATCTTCTCGATTACAAATTCAACGAAATGGTTGAAAATTGAACTGATTATAAAAAAATTTATTTTATTATTTGAGGATTTATGTGTTTGGTTGAAAATTCAACTATTTTGTGAAAAAAATGTTTGTTCGTTTGTTTGAGATTAATCTTTTAACGAAAAGTGTAATTATTTTATTTTTTGTTGAAAATTGATTGTTTTTAATTAAAAGTTCTATACCATGTTGTTCAAAATTTTTATATATTGTTAAAAATTAGCCATTTTTAGTAGAAAATTTATTTTCTCGATTACAAATTCCACAATTGGCTTAAAAATTAATCTAATTTTGAAAACTTTATTTTAATAATACTTGAAGTTTCATGTAAAAAAATTAATCCTTTTGATTAAAACTCAAACAAATTGGTATAAAATGCAACAAATTTTTTTAAATTTATTTAAGCAATTGAAAATTTATATTTTTGTTTAAAAAATCAAATGTTTTGTTTAAAATTCATTATTCTTTTTCTTTAAGAAAATTTTTTTTAACTAAAAATTTAATTATCCAATTTCTTATTTTAAAATTCAACTAATTTGTTAAAAATTCTTGTTTTTAATAATTTTTCTAACTAAATATTAAATTTTGTTATCTTTTTTTAAAAATTGTTTATCGTTTCAATTTAAAAATTCTACTATTTAGAGGAAAATTTACGTATTTTGTTAAAAACTTGTAATTTTTGTTAGAAAAAAATAACTATTTTAAAACAATTTTATTGTTGTTCCAAAATTGTGATTTTTAACTGAAAATGTAGTTATTAGTTTATTTTTCGCTAAAAATTTATTGTTTTGATTTAGAAAGTTTACTGTTTAGTTGAAAATACATGTCTTTATAGGTTTGGTAAAAATTAAATTATTTTGTTTAAAATTTGATGTTTTTTTTTTTAAATTAATTTGTTTTAATAGAAAATCAAGTATTCCCTTTCTTGTTGAAAGATCAAATATTTTATTGAAAATTAGATTTTTTTGTTCAAACATAAATTGTTCGTACTGAAAATTCAATTATTCCATTTTAATTAAAAAATTTATCGTTTTAATTTGAAAATTCTATTATTTGGGTTGACAATGAAGTTTTCTAACCAACGATTTATCCATCTCGTGAATCATCCAAAAATAATAACTTTTTGAATGGAGTTCAACTTTTCACGAAGTGGATAAATTTTCAATCAAAGAGATGAATTTTCTACCAGGTAGTTTAATTTTTTTTTAAATAAATAATTGTTTATTGTTAATTTGTGATTTTAAATTAAACCGAAATTATATTAAGTTAGTTGTCGTGCTAAAAGTCAGATGTCTGAAAAAAATAAAGTATCATAACTGATGTCATTTGAAATAAAAAAACATGATTTTTTATGAAAAATATTAAAATTCACAAAAAAAATGTTAATTTTAACCATGCTTTCTGCAATTGAATTTCTTCTGATGATTGAATTTTAATAAATGACGGCTTACTTTTTTCTGGAAAATATTCTCTAAAACTCTACTGTTTCCACCTTTAAAAATTGCTAAAAAAATTTAAAATATATTAATTTGTTTAAAAATGTTTTCTTAGACAATAGCCATAGAAAAATTGACTTTAAAAATTGGAAACGTGAGAGTTGTAGAGAATATTTTCCCAGAAAAGTGAGCCATCATTTGTCAAAATGCAATTATTTTTGAAAAATTGGTAAGCAGCTACGGTTAGAAAAAATTCAATTTCAAAAAACGTCGTTAAAATTAATTTTTTTTTTTTGTGCAATTCAATATTTTTCATCAAAAATAATTTTTTAATTTGGAATGACATGAGTTACAATATATTGATTCTAAAAATTATATAAAAGCTATTTTGTTCAGATATCTGACTTTCTAACAAAATTGTTGAATATTTATCAGTATAATTACATTTTGAATGAAATACTTACATTTGTTGCAAACAAAAATGAACTCTTTATCAACAATATAAAAGTAAACTTTTGAAGTAAAATGATCAATTTTCCTCTCAACAAAAAATTTTGAACAGAGGGGTTCAATTTTTTACTATGTATTTAAATTTTAAACCAAATGGAACCTGAAAATGTTCAAAATTGCGTTTAAATTAAAAAACACAATTTTAAATACAAAATTTTTGTTCTAAAACTTTAATGTAATCTAAAATTGTTAAAAAAAAGGGTCTTTTGAATGTAAAGATTGATGCTTAAAAACATCAAAAAAATGCTAAAAAAGAGCAAAATATAAATTGTTAAATGAAATTAATATTTGAAAACGAATAATGTTTTATTCAAAACACTTAATTTCAGTGTAAATACTAAGTGTAAAATACATATTTAACTAAAAATAAATATTAATTAATATACGATTTCTGATGCAATAAAGACAAATTTTAACGAGTTTCAGACAACAAAGCGTATGTTTGAAAAGAGTTAACAGAAGAAGGGAATTCGAATGAGAATTTTGTGAAAATAGGATTTCTATTCGACGCGGCAGTGCGCTGGATGTCAGGGATTTTCATATCATGAGGATAAAAAAATGTCAATTTTCAATTATCGTCCTGGACTCGCCACCCAGCCTGGTACAGTTGATGGAATTTTAAAAAAGGAGATTATGGCGCTCAGCAACAATTCGATAAAGCGTTTCATAAATCCTTAATGTATGTACAGAAGAGACCGTTGATCTGTTTACTGGTTTTTATTTAATTCAGTTCGGAAAAAAAATAATTTCCTGCTCAATGTATCCCTAAATGATCACGATTTTTATGAAAACAAAACATAAACTAAAAAAAAAATTGGACAATAAAGTGTTTTTTATTTAATGTCAGACTTGACCTTATATCAAAGAAAGAAGCTGAACATTTCATAAAATAATATTTTCGATAGAAAAAGTTTTTTCAATATTCATAAAATATTTTTCTAAGTGAGGTATAATTAAAAAATAGTATAATAATCTCAAAATAAGAGATTAAGGCCTGATTAGTGAAAAAGTGGCAGTTGGAATTTTTATAGCAACTTATTCAGCAATTTCTGGTAAAACGCCAGAAATTGCACAACTTGCATTTTGTTCCAATTTAAAAAAAAGGTGATTATGGCGCTCAGCAACAATTCGATAAAGCATTTCATAAATCCTTCATGTATGTACAGAAGAGACCGTTGATCTGCTTATTGCTTTTTATTTAATTCATTTCGGGAAAAAAATAATTTCCTGCTTAATGTATCTCTAAATAATCACGATTTTTATGAAAATAGAACATAAACTAAAAAAAAAAGATTAATCGGAAAATAAAATATTTTTTATTTAATGTCAAAGTTGACTTTATATCAAAGAAACAATTTTTTTTGATGAAAAATTACACGCTGGTGAGCTTGAAAGAGCTAAACATTTTATAAAATGAGATTTTCCATAGCAAAAATTTTTTTAATATTTCTAAAATGTTTTTCTAAGTGAGGTATGATTAAAACAGAGTATAATAATCTTAAAATAAGAGATTAAGGCCTGATTGGTGAAAAAGTGGCAGTTGGGATTTTTGTAGCAGCTTATTCAGCAATTTCTGGCAAAACACCAGAAATTGCACAACTTGCATTTTGTTCAAATTTAAAAAAAGGAGATTATGGCGCTCAGCAACAATTCGATCAATCATTTCAGAAATCCAAAATGTATGTACAGAAGAGACCGTTGATCTGCTTACTGGTTTTTATTCAATTCAGTTCGGAAGAAAAAATAATTTCCAGCTGAATTTAAATTTAAATAATCACGACTTTTATGGAAAAAATTTTTTTTGATGAAAAATTACACGCTGGTGAGCTCGAAAGAGCTGAACATTTCATAAAATAAGATTTTCGCTAGCAAAAATTTTGTCAATATTCCTAAAAAAAGAGTATAATATTCACAAAATAAGAGATTAAGGCCTGATTGGTGAAAAAGTGGCAGTTGGAATTTTTGTAGCAGCTTATTCAGCAATTTCTGGTAAAACACCAGAAATTGCACAACATGCATTTTGTTACAATGTAAAAAAAGGAGATTATGGCGCTCAGCAACAATTCGATAAATCATTTCATAAATCCTTAATGTATGTGCAGAAGAGACCGTTTATCTGCTCACTGGTTTTTATTCAATTCAGTTCGGAAAAAAAATAATTTCCAGCTCAATTTAAATTTAAATAATCACGATTTTTATAAAAATAGATCATAAACAAATAAAAAATATTGCGGGCAATAAAGTATTTTTTATTTATAGTCAAAGTTGACCTTATATCAAAGAAAGAAATTTATTTGATGAGAAATTACAAGCTGGCGAGATCAAAAGAGCTGAAAATTTTATAAAATAAGATTTTCGATAGCAAAAAATTTTTCAATATTTCTAAAATATTTTTGTAAGTGAGGTATGATTAAAAAAGAGTATAATAATCTTAAAATGAAAGATTAGGGCCTGATTGGTGGAAAAGTGGCAGTTGCGATTTTTGTAGCAGCTTATTCAGCAATTTCTGGTAAAACACCAGAAATTGCACAACATGCATTTTGTTACAATGTAAAAAAAGGAGATTATGGCGCTCAGCAACAATTCGATAAAGCTTTTCATAAATCCCTCATGTATATGCAGAAGGGACAGTTGATCTGCTTACGGCTTTCTATTCAATTCAGTTTGGAAGAAAAAATAATTATCAGCTCAATGTATCTCTAAATGAGCACGATTTTTATGAAAACGAAACACAAAATAAAAAAAAAAGATTAATTGGGCAATAAAGTATTTTTTATTTATAGTCAAAGTTGACCTTATATCAAAGAAAGAAGCTGAACATTTCATAAAATAAGTTTTTCAAAAGCAAAAAATTTTTCAATATTTCTCAAATATTTTTCTAAGTGAGGTATGATTAAAACAGAGTATAATAATCTCAAAATGAGAGAATAAGGCCTGATTGGTGAAAAAGTGGCAGTTGGAATTTTTGTAGCAGCTTATTCAGCAATTTCTGGTAAAACACCAGAAATTGCACAACATGCATTTTGTTACAATGTAAAAAAAGGAGATTATGGCGCTCAGCAACAATTCGATAAATCATTTTATAAATCCTTAATGTATGTGCAGAAGAGACCGTTTATCTGCTCACTGGTTTTTATTCAATTCAGTTCGGAAGAAAAAAAAATTCCCAGCTTAATTTAAATCTAAATAATCACGATTTTTATGAAAATAGAACATAAACAAACAAAAAAAATATTGCGGGCAATAAAGTATTTTTTATTTATAGTCAAAGTTTACCTTACATCAAAGAAAGAAGCTGAACATTTCATAAAATAAGATCTTCAAAAGAAAATTTTTTTCGATGTTCCTAAAATATTTTTTTAAGTTATATGTGATCAAAAAAAGAGTATAATAATCTCAAAATGAGAGATTAAGGCCTTATTGGTGAAAAAGTGGCAGTTGGGATTTTTGTCGCAGCTTATTCAGCAATTTCTGGTAAATCGCTAGAAATTGCACAACTTGTATTTTGTTACAAGAAAAAAATAATTTGCGTTAAGCACTGTTGCATGTGTTTTAAATATGATTTTTTGATCACATAAAATTGAAAATTTTTTTGATTTAATCAAAAATGTTCTTATTTAATGTTAAATAAGAGATAAATCCAACATTTTTTATGCATGACTCAATATAAATTAGTATAAAGAAATCAAAAACTAATTAGAAAATTTCTTTTTTTTATTTTCATAATTCAAATATAATTATTTATAACTTGCAAACTGGATTCATAGACTCACTGCAGGTACTCGTATTTTAAGGACTCTATTTTCTCTTCCTTTCTTGTTTCTCCCTCACTATGATTATTCGGTTGCTGGTGAACTTTTATTGCTAGAATGCATAATTAAGACTGTGAGATGAGTAATTTAAACCGAGTTCTGACATGTTTAATTATTTGAATTTGCATATTATTTCTCAAATGAGTGTATAAATTCCCCACAATGTATACTGTCTGTCTTAAATCTAAAAAGTTGGAGATCGATGTCGAGGATATTGAACTATTTAACTAACTAAATTATTTATCAATTTCTAAATAAGTTTAATGTTTAAACCTCCGCCCCTCGGTCGTTCGTTAACTACTGTAGTTTTTCGTTATTTAAATAACAATTTTTCTGAAAAAAGATCTTCTCCTTTCGCTCCGCCTGGAGTCGAACCACAGAACTTCGGATCGCCAGTCGAGTGCTTTCCTATTCAGCTATTAGAGCGATCGAGAGAAGAATCATTTTTTTAGAGAGAAGATCTTTTTTTAGAAAAAAATTTAATTCAAAAACATTGTAATTCATAGGAGATCTTATCAAAATCGTATAATTTTTAAACTAGAAAAATGAATTTACAAACATATTGTCTGAATATTAAATAAAAAAGATTGAAACTGAACAAAAATCGGTTGAATTGTTAAATTTTGTAAGAAATCTTTATTATAATTAGAAAATAAAAGAATTTATTAACATCCTTGCAATCTAGATAAGGCAATAAATAACGAATTTAATGTAATGAATTTTCAAGAAAAAAAGACGAATTTTTTCAAAAATGATTTTTGAACGACATTATTTAATTTTGAATCCAGAATGGCGCATTATTTACAAAATACAGTTACATTTTAAAATCAAACATATAATTTAATAAAACGTTATATAATACTAAATTTTTCAATTTTCATGAAAATAGTTTAATTTTAAACAAACTGATATAATTTTTAAGAAAAGTTTATTTTCAGCCAGGTATATTTTTTTTCAACCAGAAGAGACGAATTTTTAAAAAAATAGTTAATTTCTTAACCAAGAAAATTAATTTTCTGTTGCAAAAACACATTTTTAGCGCAATATAAGAATTTTCGAATAAATAGTTGAATTTTCAACTTGAAAAGATCAATTATCAATTAAAAACAATTGTAGAATATAGTTGCATTTTCAGTCAAAAAATTAATTCGCAACAAAAAAAACGATGTTTCAAGAAAACAGTTCCATTTTTAACTAAAAAGATGAATAATTTAGAAAAAATTAATTTTCGACAAAATGATGAAGTTTAACCGATTAGTAGTATTTTGAGCCAAAGGTGATCAATTCTTAACAAAGTATATAAATGTTCATCCTAAAAATATCAGCGATCAATTATGAATATCAATTTTCAGCCAAAAGTGGAATATTTTCAACTAAAGAGATGAATCTTTAAAAAAATTTTATGAAAAGAATAAAGTTTTAATCAAATAGTAGCATTTTCAACCAAAAATGAATTTTTACAAAAAAATGAAGAATTTTAAACTATAAAAAGTTATTTATGAAATCAGAATATCAGTTTTTAATTGAAAGTATAAAACAAACAAAAAACAAAACGAAATTTTAAGAAAATATTTTATCGCCTTTTCACCATTTTCCCTTACCCACTTTCTTTTTCCCTTCCTTATTGCCCTCTATCATTTCCCTTACCCTTTTCAATTTTCCCTTTTTAGCTGTTCCCCTTTCTCCCCTCCCCTTTGTCCATCCCCTTTTCACTATTTGCATTTACAATTTTCCTTTCATTTTACCCTTTCTCCTTCCCCCCTTTAAAATTTCCTTTCCCCTTTCCCCTTTCACAATACCCTTTACCGGTTTCCTTTCCCCTTTCCTATTTTATTTCCCCCTTTCCCCCTTTTCATTTCCCCGTTTTTTACCTATTTCCCCTTTCCCCTTTTATATTTGCCATTTCCGCCTCTTTCTTTCCTATTTGCCTTTTCAACCTTTTCGATTTCTCATTTTTTCCTTCTCTTTTTCTTTCCCCCATTCTCTTTTACTGTTTCTCTTTCCCTTTTCCCCTTTCCTCTTTCCATTTTGATCCTTTCCCTGTTCCCTTTAACCTGTTTCTCTTTGTCCAATTTCCCCCCTTTTCTCTTTCTTTCTCATTTTCCATTTACACCATTTCCCCTTTCTCATTTTTCCTTTTCCCATTTCCCTTCTAATGGTTCACTTTCCCCTTTCAACCTTCTCATTTAAACATTCTCCTTTTCCTTCTTTTTTCCTTTCCATTTTTACCCTTTCCCATATTCTACATTCCTTTTCCCCATTTCCCCTTTTCACCCTTTCGCCTTTCCCTATTCTCTATTTACCCGTTAATTTACCCTTGTTATTTTTCCCTTTGCCCTTTCATTTTTCTCTTTTCCCCTTTCCTTATTCCTCCCTTTTCCTTTAACTTTTCACCATTTCCGGTTTCTCATTTTCTTCTTCCCCTTTTCTGTTTCCCTTTCCCCTTTTATTCTTTTTCTTTTCAGCCATTCCCGTTTCTCCCCTCCCCTTTCCCCCTTTCCTTTTCACTATTTGCCTTCACAATTTTCCTTTCACTTTACCCTTTCTCCTTCCCCCTTTAAAATTTCCTTTCCTCTTTCCCAATACCCTTTGCCGGTTTTCTTTCCCCTTCCATATTTCATTTCCCCTTTCCCCTTTTTTCATTTCCTTGTTTTCTTTATCTCTTTTCTTTTTCCTATTCCCCCATTTATTTTTGCCATTTCCGCCTCTTTTTTTCCTATTTCCCTTTTTATCCTTTTCGGAATCTCATTTTTTCCTTCTCTTTTTCTTTCCCCCATTCTCTTTTAGTGTTTCTCTTTTCCCTTTCTTCTTTTCCTTTGATCCTTTCCCTGTTCCCTTAAACCTGTTTCTCTTTGTCCAATTTCCCCCTTTCCCTCTTTCTTTATCATTTTCCATTTACACCATTTCCCCTTTCTCATTTTTCCTTTTCCTAATTCCCTTCTAATGGTTCGCTTTCCCCTTTCAACCTTCTCCTTTCAACATTCTCCTTCTCATCCTTTCCCCGTGCACTTCAACCTTTTTCTCTGTCCCCCATTTTCCCTTTCCCTCTTTTTTCCTTTCCATTTTCACCCTTTCCCATTTTCCACATTCCTCTTCACCATTTCCCCTTTTTCACCCTTTGGCCTTTCCCTATTCTCTTTTTACCCGTTCATTTACCCTTGTTATTTTTCCTATTCCCTTTGCACTTTTATTTTTCTCTTTTCCCCTTTTCCTATTCCTCCCTTTTCCTTTCCCTTTTCACCATTTCCGGTTTCTGATTTTCTTCTTCCCCTTTTCTATTTCCCTTTCCCCTTTTATTCTTTCCCTTTTCAACCTTTCCCCGTCCCCTTCACCCTTTTTCTCCTTTTCCGATTTCCTCCTTTCTTTTTTTCTTTTCTTCTTGGGTATCGCTGAAAAATTTATTTATAGCAATTTAAAAGTACATTGCAAGAAATTGATTGCGAGATATAAAACTTTTATGAGCTTGATCTTTTTTTTTGAGGTGAGCTTAAACTTTTGAGTTGTAGCCTATATATATTTTTTATTTATGGGTAACCCAAAAGAGTATCAAAATATAAAACAAAGAGATAAAGGCGTAGACTGTGGAAAAGTGGTTTGGAAAACTGGTTTCATCATTGCAACTTATTCAGCAATTTCTGGTGAAACGCCAGAAATTGCACGATGTCGGAAGCCCCCATGGAACTTTCGTATTTTAGGCTACAAATGCTTTTCCTTATTACCTACTTTTCCCTCCTTTAAAAAATTCGTATTATTTTGCCCCTTTTCAAGGATATTAAAGAAAAAAGCCCCTTTTCCCCTCTCTTCTCGTTTTTTGTGTGCATAAATGCGAACAGCAATTTAACTATTTTAGGCTTAAAATTGGAATTTGTTGAAAGATTCATCTCATTATTTGAAACATTAAATAAGTTCTTCATTTTTCTTTAAAGAATTACATTTTTTAATTGAAAACGCAAAACTAACACATTTTTAAAAATTGATATTTCTAATTGACAATTGATGTATGTACTACAGTTTAAAATTTAAATATTTAGTTGTAAATACAAATATTTGTTAAGTACTCAATTCTTGCGAAAAAAATGAATTTTTTAAATATTCACCTGTTTAGTTGAAAAATTATTTATTTTGATAATATTTTTTTTTAGTGAGAATACATTTTTTCAACTAAAATGCATTTATTCCTCATCTTGTAGAAGTGTGATTGTTCTAAATGATACTTCACATTTTATATTTTCTGTTTTTTATTGATAATGAATTTCTTTACCTAGAAATAAAATTCACTATTTTTGATAACTAATATTTCTTCATATGAAAATTTACATGTTTTGTCAAAAAATCTTTATTTTTTAATAAAAATTCATTTTTTTGTTGAAAATACAACTATTTGGGGAAACTCATTTTTCTTAAACTCAAGTTTAAGCATACTATATTTTCTCAAAATTTCGTTTTGTTTTTTGTTAGGAATGCATTTTTTCAACTAAAAATTTCAACTATTCCACAATTTTTGAACATTGATATTTTTAATTGATAAATGGCTTTTCCAATTAAATATTCTTTTGTTGAGAGTTATTTTTTTATGTTAAAACCTAAAAGATTTTCTTAAAAAATAATTTTTTTTCATTAGGAGTTAATTTTGATTAACTAAAAATGTAAGTTTTCCACTTTTGATTGAAAACTGATATTTTTTTGTTTTCGAAAATCTTATTTTAAAAAATGGTCAACTCTTTTGTTGAATTTGAAGTAACTTGAAGTAGAAATGCCAGGCTAGTGGTAATTTGTCAGAAGAGTTTTTCTAATAACGAGGAAGCTTCTTCACGGAGTAGGTAAACAAATAGCTTGTAAGAACTCGAAGTATAAAACAAATGGCATTCTCAGAAAGAAGGCCCTGTGGCACGCGCCAACGCGATCAGTCAGTTACTGCTTCGGCTGGACTAACTTCATACAACCAAAGATGGATCGTCTTCGCCTTGGACTACAAGCAACGCAATAAAATTTCAACAGAAGACAATTTTAAGTGTACCATGCTTTGACATTTCAAAAATTAAATTTACAGTTTTTAGCACTCGTGCGCGGTGAAATAAAAACTCTCGAATTATTTAATAAATTGGGTTACACCTGTTTCTAAAACAAATGTTTTCTACACAGAATTTAATATTGTTTAATACTTTTATTTTGTTCCTGCACAAAATTTTTCCCACACAGACTTTAATACGATTATATTTTTCCTACACAAAACTTTTTCTACACTAAAGTTTTCCTACACAGAATTTAATACTGTTATATTCTTCCTACGCAAAATGTTTCCTATACAGACTCTAATATGGATCATATTTTTCCTACAAAAAAATATTTCTACACAAAATATTACCTAACACAGAATTTAATACAGTTATATTTTTCCTAAATCAGATTTTTTCTACACACAATATTTCCTACACAGAATTCAATATTGTTTCCTACTTTTATTTTTTTTTGTAAGCAAAATATTTCCTATACAGAATTTAATACTGTTATATTTTTAATCTTTCCTACACAAAACTTTTTCTATACCAAATTTTTCCTACACATAATTTAATGCTGTTATTTTTTTCCTACACAAAATGTTTCCCACGCAGAATTTAATACTATTATATTTTTCCTACACAAAACTTTTTCTATACAAAAGTTTTCCTACACAGAATTTAATACAGCTATATTTTTCCTAAAACAGATTTTTTCTACACAAAATATTTCCTACAAAGAATGTAATACTGTTTAAAACTTTTATTTTTTTCCTACATAAAATATTTTATATACAAAAAATTTTCTACACAAAATATTTTTTATACATAATTTAATACTGTTCTATTCTTCCTACACAAAATCTATACAGACTTTAATACGGATCATATTTTTCCTACAAAATATATTTCTACACAAAATATTACCTAACACAGAATTTAATTCAGTTAAATTTTTCCTAAATCAAATTTTTCTACACAGAATATTTCCTACACAGAATTTAATATTGTTTAAGACTTTTAGTTTTTCCTGCACAAAACTTTTTCTACACCAAGTTTTTCCTACACAGAATTTAATGCTGTTTTTTTCCTACACAAAACTTTTTCTATACAAAATTTTTCCTACACAGAATTTAATACAGCTATATTTTTTCTAAAACAAATTGTTTCTACACAGAATATTTCCTACAAAGAATTTAATATTGTTTAATACTTTTATTATTTTTCTACACAAAACTTTCCTACACAGAATTTAATACAGTTATATTTTTCCTAAAACAATTTTTTTCTATACAGAATTAAATACTGTTTAATACTTTTTTTTCATATATAAAATATTTTATATACAAAAATTTTCCGACACAAAATCTTTCCTACACAGCCTTTATCACAGATCATATTTTTCCTACACAAAACTTTTTCTAAACAAAATTTTGCCTACACAGAATTTAATACAGTTACATTTTTCCTGAAACAATTTTTCTACACAAAATATTTCCTACACAGAATTTAATATTGTTTAAGACTTTTAGTTTTTCCTGCACAAAACTTTTTCTACACCAAGTTTTTCCTACACAGAATTTAATGCTGTTTTTTTCCTACACAAAACTTTTTCTATACAAAATTTTTCCTACACAGAATTTAATACAGCTATATTTTTTCTAAAACAAATTGTTTCTACACAGAATATTTCCTACAAAGAATTTAATATTGTTTAATACTTTTATTATTTTTCTACACAAAACTTTCCTACACAGAATTTAATACAGTTATATTTTTCCTAAAACAATTTTTTTCTATACAGAATTAAATACTGTTTAATACTTTTTTTTTATATATAAAATATTTTATATACAAAAATTTTCCGACACAAAATCTTTCCTACACAGACTTTATCACAGATCATATTTTTCCTACACAAAACTTTTTCTAAACAAAATTTTGCCTACACAGAATTTAATAGTTACATTTTTCCTGAAACAATTTTTCTCTAAACAGAATATTGCCTACGCAGAATTTAATATTGTTTAATACTTTTATATTTTCCTACGCAAAATATTTTATACAAAAAATATTTTATACACAGAATTTAATACTGTTATATTTTTTCTACACAAAATGTTTTCTACACAGGCTTTAATACGGATTATATTTTTCCTACACAAAACTTTTTCTACACAAAACTTTCCTGCACTGAATTTAATACAGTTATATTTTTCCTAAAACAATTTTTTTCTATACAGAATTAAATATTGTTTAATACTTTTATATTTTCCCACGCAAAATATTTTATACACAGAATTTAATAATGTTATATTTTTTCTGCGCAAAATGTTTTTTACACAGACTTTAATGCGGATTATATTTTTCGTACACAAAACTTTTTCTACGCAGAATGTTTCCTACACAGAATTTAATATTTATTAATACTTTTATTTTTTCTACCCAAAATGTTTTCTACACAGACTTTAATACGGATTATATTTTTCCTACACAAAACTTTTTCTACACAAAATTTTTCCTGCACAGAATTTAATACAGTTATATTTTTCCTAAAACACATTTTATTCTACACAGAATTTAACACTGTTTTATATTTTTTTTCTTACATAAAATATTTTGTACGAAAAAAATTTCCGACACAAAATCTTTCCTATACAGACTTTATTACGGATCATATTTTTCCTCCACAAAACTTTTTCTAAACAAAATTTTGCCTACACAGAATTTGATACAGTTACATTTTTCCGGAAACAATTTTTTTCTTCAAAGAATATTGCCTAAGCAGAATGTAATATTGTTTAATACTTTTATATTTTCCTACGCAAAATATTTTAAGCAAAAAATATTTTATACACAAAATATTTTCTAAATAGAATTTAATACTGTTATATTTTTCCTACACAGAATTAATTACTGTTGTATTTTTCCTACACAAAATGTTTCCTACACAGACTTTAATACGGATTATATTTTTCCTACACAAAACTTTTTTTACACAAAATTTTTCCTGCACAGATTTAATACGGATCATATTTTTCCTACACAAAACTTTTTCTAAACAAAATTTTGCCTACACAGAATATAATACAGTTACATTTTTCCTGAAAATTTTTTTTCTACACATAATATTGCCTACGCAGAATTTAATATTGTCTAATACTTTTATATTTTCCTACGCAAAATATTTTATACACAAAATATTTTATACACAGAATTTAATAGGGTAAGGTGGTGCAAATCCGACAGTCTGGGTAAACCCGACCTTCCTTTGTTATCGAAAATCGGAAGCACTACGCAAACTAATATTAGTTTTGTCATGTAGAGCATCGAAAATAATCAAAATGGTGGCATGACAGCATTTTATTAGTCCACATTGAGTTGCTCAAATGACAACAAGTCAAAACCATTTACAAGGTCCGATTAGCCCCACCTTACCCTACTGTTATATTTTTTCTACACAAAATGTTTTCTACACAGGCTTTAATACGGATTACATGTTTCCTACACAAAACTTTTTCTACTCAACATTTTTCCTGCACAGAATTTGAAACAGTTATATTTCTCCTGAAAAAAATGTTTTCTTCACAGAATTAAATATTGTTTAATACTTTTTTCATACATGAAATATTTTATACACAAAAAATTTCTACACAAAATATTTCCTAAACAGAATTTAATACTGTTATATTTTTCTTACACAGAATTAATTACTGTTGTATTTTTCCTATGCAAAATGTTTCCCACACAGATTTTAATACTGTTATATTTTTCCTACGCAAAACTTTTTCTACACAAAATTTTGCCTACACAGAATTTAATACTATTATATTTTTCCTTAAACAAATTTTTTCTACACAGAATCTATCCTACACAGACTTTAATATTGTTTATTACTTTTATTTTTTTCCTGCACAAAATATTTTATACACAAAATATTTTTTAAACAAAATATATTCTATACAGAATTTAATATTGTTGTATTTTTTCTATGCAAAATGTTTTCTACACAGAATATTTCCTACACAGAATTTAATACAGTTATATTTTTCCTGAAACAAATTTTTTCTACACATAATTGAATAATGCTATATTATTCATACACAAAACTTTTTATGTCCCAAATTTTTTTTGCACATAATTTAATAAAGTTATATTTTTACTAAAACAAATTTTTTATAGACAGAAAATTTCCTAACAGAATTTAATACAGTTATATTTTTCCTAAAACAAATTTTTTTGACACGAAATGTCCTACACACATTGTCACGTTTTTAAGATTACAATTATTCTTCAGATTATCATTAAGATTATTAAATTCACCATTTTTGTTTTTTCGTCTTTCATGTCAGTAATGGTCACTTTTGATAAATAATGTTTTCATTTTTTTATATCTCAAAATTTTTTCAACTCCTTTTTCAACCTCTTTTTTCAGTATAATTATTTTGACATAAATTTAACTTTTTAATTCAAAGTTTATATTTATGAGTTCAAATTTCAACAATTTGATTGAATTTTACTTTTTTTTTTTGAAGAAAATTTCTTAGTAAAAAATTTAACTATTTTCTTGAATATTTGTCTTTTCAGTTGGCGAATTTAGCTGTTTTGTTAAATTCAGTTTTTAAAAGATTAATCATTTCGACAATTTATCCCTTTTGTTGAAAATTAATTTTTTCAAATGAAAATTTAGCTATTTAAATTTTAGTTAAAAATGTAACATTTTTTCAAATCGTGTATTTTTCTTTCTTTTCTGCTTTTTTCTAAAGAATTTGATTATTTGGTTGAAAACTTCACGATTTTCTTAGTAAATGCAGCTCTTTCGTAAAACCTACTATTGTTAAAATTTCATTTTCATTTGAAAACTTTCATTTTAATTTCGAAATTAAATATTTTCTTGAAAATTTATGTCTTTTTCTCTATTTTCGGTTTGTTTAAATTTGCTTAGTTGTTTAAAAAATTAAAAATTTTCTTAAAAATCCATTTTTTTGGATTAACAGTTTTGGTAAAAAATTGGCCTTTTTGGTTTGTAAATTCAACTTTTGTGTTAGATCTACTTTTTTTATAAATAATCATCTTATTTGAAAATTCATATCTTTGGTTTAAAGTAAACTTCTCGAACTCAAAACTTAGTTATTTCCTTTTTATTTCGAAATTGAACATTTTATTGGAAATTCATGTTTGCTTCTTTTTCTTATTTTTTTAAAAGAAATTTTAATATCTGGTTGAAAAATTACAAATTTAAAAAAAAATGTATCCTTTTATGTTAAACAATTTTATTTAAAATCGTCCTATTTTGGTTCAAAAGTAAGAGTTAAAAATTTGTCTTTTGGTTTGATTATTGAACTTTTTTATTAGGTACATTTTTTAAAAGATTAATCAATTTACCTATAATTCATCTCTGGTTGAAAATTAATTTTTTCAACTGAAAATTTACCTATTTCATTTTTAGTTCAAACAGTAAAATTTGTTTAAAAATTCGTTTATTTCTTTATTTATTTAAAGAATTTTATTGTTTGTTTAAAACCCTAGATTTTTATTAAAAATCAACCTTTTTTGGTTCAACAGTATAGGTTAACAATTTTCCTTTTTAGTTTTTAAATTCATCTTTTGTGTTAGACCCATTTATCAATAATTCATCTCTCTGGTTGCAAATTAATTCTTTCTGCTGAAAATGTAGCTATTTCAGTTTTATTTCAAAATAAAACCAATTTTTTGGAATTTTATGACTTATAAATGCATCTTTAAATGCAGCTTTTTTTGTTTAAAATTTAATTCTTCGGTTAAAAACTTAACCAGTTTTTTTTTTCAATTTCATCCAGTTCGATTGAGAATTCATTTTATTTAAAAAATCCTCTTTCTGTTTGAAAATAATTTCCAAACCAAAAACGTAAACTACCGACGAAAATTGTGAGATCGATTGACACAAGCACTATTAAAAATCACTGCTGGCTTTGAACCACGATAACTTAGCGAAAATAAATGATAGAGCATTAAAAAAAAAAACAGTTGAAAAGCCTATGAAATTCTACGTCTACTAATGTCAAACAGAGTTTTTATTATTTGCTGAAGAGAATACAGCACGAGATAAGTTTAAAAAAAAATTCTAGATTTTCTAAAATTTTGTACCTTGACTTCAACTTTTAGCATGACCTAGGAAAAT
>JAAAKG020046360.1:0-18655 GCA_010014905.2 Druon quercuslanigerum
TATAAAAAAAATTTCCATACCATAAATAAAGTGACAAATTCCCTATTCGAAAATGCATTTGATTTCAAAATCGGGGAATTGTTGGAAATTTCAGGGCCCACTTGACGTGGTTTGACTCTTGGGTTAGTGATGAAAATTAACATAAAGGTTAGCGCTAGCATGCGCGCACATGCTATTCTAGAATATATCATTATAAATAATAAAATGTATTCTTTTCTGATTCTTTTTACAGAACGAAGTTCACAAGGGTTCGCAAGTAGCTCAAACGTTGCCGGGGAACATGTACCACATTTCGGTCAGACAGCTCGCATTGCAGAAAATCATGAGTCTTTTGAAGGTGTTTACTACATATCACATAATGGCTTCAAAATCAAACTACAATCGTTTAATGGACTAGTATCGAAATCTGACGGGTTCATCTATGGAAGAGAGGTTAACAGTTATGGTCACGTATTATATGAAGGGAAGAATATAAGGGTTGCAGTACAACGGAAAAAACCTCACAATTCACGCCTTTTAGGAGAATGCGAAGCTAAATATCTACACGACACAGGACCAGCAGGTGAGAAGGTTGCTGCAAGCTTTGTTCTCGGACGAGCCGGTACAATCCCACCTAGAACGTGGTTTAAAACGTCAACCCAGAGAAGGTCAATTTCGCCCGTGGCTAGATGTAGCCAATAGTATTGGTATATACGTGTTCTCAATTATTTCTACATGTTATTGATTCAAGGAAATATATTTAATATCGACCATAAATAAATATACCCATCCTGCAAAAGAGTTATTTTATTTCTTGCCCTGTTAATTCAACTTTACACAAGGAACTATCAGCAGGCTGGGTAGACTCGCATGGAAGGCTTTGACCACTTATATTTACAGTGGCACCATCTAAAAGTAAGACGCGAACTAAAATGTAATTATTTGTTGGTGTGCATATGTGTTTATTTTATTTGAATGTGTTTGCGTATTAAAAGCACAGAAAAAAACGAATTAATTTAAAATTATACAAATTTAAATCGAAAAATGTGCAAATAGTGTTTCCTGCAACATTTTTCGGGATAAATTTGTTTAACTCTGCATTAATTCTTCAATAAGTGAAGAAATATATGACACATGAAATGTAACTTTTTTATGACATTTTATTCATAATAAAATAGAAAAGAATAAAATCATTGATTTCATTCGTACAATGCGCAATATTTTATGATATGTGAGCGAAATGAAACGATATTATAATTAACATTCTTTTGAAAGTAGTGAATACAGCTTCACTACATGGCTTGACACACCGACTCACACTGAATTAGTAAACGATAACATAACCTCACAAAAAAGTAGAATAGCGGGCGCGAAAATATTTGAACTCTCTCTTGTTATGTGTCAAAGCATCAAGTTAAGAACTCCGGTAATTCAAGGCAAGAGTTCACGAGATCTCCACTCAAAATTTTCACAGACAATTTGAGTGAAGGTCCTACGTGACCACTTGACGATTTCACGAATTAACTCAAAGACGATTTTGCCTCCTCCGAGTGAGTCATTAAAATACCATCTGTCCTGTAACGGTACTTTTCCTGGGCCTCGGGACGTTCCGCGCTCGGTCAGCGAGAGGCGAGAGCGACTCAGAACTGACAGTTAGCATCGTGATTTCTTGAGGTTTAGCCGCGCCGCTCTGTCCTCAATTTTACGTGTATAATTTTCGTAAATAAACCGTGTGAAAGAACATCGTGATTTTTCTCTATGGACTTGCGGACCCTCGCCCGTTTTTATTGCAACTATCCGTAGCGTGAAGAGTGCAGTGTTATCGTGGTAGTGTTTGTTGTTCTTCGTTTCTGTGGCCTCGAACACCACCCTTGATGACAGGGCGTGGCCACGCTACGAAGGCGAACCGGCGTACCATCCGCCGCCGCGAATTACGGGCTAACGCCGCTGCCAGGAACGCCGCCAGGTCAAGCAGACGAGGAAACGAAAGGACAGGCGAGTCGGCCACCGGGGTCACCGCCCAACAAACGTCGCGGTTTACAAGAGAAGAGCTGCCAGCGAGCGAGTCGGTCCGGGGGACCACCGCTATACGACACCGTGACGCACCGAGGGATTCTACTTGCCGCCGGCCCGCTTCCAGTGTACGACAATGGCCTGAAGGCCAGCCGGGCCACCACTGTCGAGCGTTGTGGCGAAGAAGAGAGGAGGGCCTTCGTTCTCGCGCGACAAAGACAGCGAGAGGAGGAAGCGTTGTGGGAGGCGCGGGCCGCCCGGGTCCGCGAGGAAAATCGAAGGAGGGAGACGGAGAGACGTCGGGAATTACAGGAAGCCCGGGAGAGAGGACGCCGTGAAGACTTAGGAAGGGAAGTCGTCCCAGCCGCCGCACTGCTGGTTCGAGAATTCTGGAATAACCGAGGAGGGACGGTGGAACCTGCTGGATATCAGGCGGGGACGTTTCGGGACCCGCGATCCCCGAAGCCGTAGACAGCGCACCCAACGTAGTCCGCTTTCACTGAGACTCCCGGGTTTCTACGAGGACGAGCGCCACGTTCTCCCTCCGGAGAACATCACCCGACGAACCCATCCCGTGGTCTTCGATTGTTTCAACTCGCCACCACGACCACGCGGGGTGTTGGTGCCACCCACATCGCCTCTGTTAGCTCCGAGGTCATTGTTAGGGAGCATCGAGCGGCGACAATCGGAGTTTTCACTAATCGCGGAAGAAGCCCGATCTTCCTCGCCCGCCTTGCCATCATCAGGTGCGATTGAGAGGACCTATCATCGCATCACCCCCACCATCGCAAGGATTCCATCGAAGGACGACGGAAGCCCTGATCCGGACGTTCTGTTACTGGCCGCCACCGAAACACCGGAGCAGTTCTCACCGTCGTTGCTGGTATCGCCGCCACCCCACAGGACCTCGAGGGAGTCCGCTCCGTGCAGGCGCAAGTTAAAATTTTAAAACCGCGTCACAAAAAAAAGGTCATCGCCTTTCTGTTGGTGGCCGACGGAAGAGAATAAAACTCGAAATTAAACCGGCGGTTTTCACCGCTAACACACAGAAGAAAACTGCAAATTTAATCGGCAGTTTTCACCGCCCACACACAGAAGAAAACAGCAAATTGAACGGGCAGTTCTCACCGTCTAACCCACAGAAGAAAACTTTAAATTGAACCGGCAGTTGTCACTGCCCGCCAACTTGCTTCATGGACGGCCTAACCGCCTGGCGCCGCCTCCTACAACCCCACGGGGCCCGCCGTGTGTAGCTCCCCCTGCCCACCAGTAGGCAGCAAGAAGGCCAGAAGTCTATGACGCGTTTAGACGCGTTCTTATCGTCCAATAACCGGACACTCCCGGTCAGAGCCACCACGAGCTTCACTTCGCCGTCGGCGCAGTAACGGTCACACGATTTGGCACCTTAACCTACACGCATTTTACCAAACCACCCCCTTACCTTCAGGGTGTACGCTTCCTCCCCCCCCCCATGCACTGTTACTACCCACTATCACAGGTCAAACGCCGGGTAGAAAACACTCTATCAAACAGAATAAAACCTCAGCAGTTAACAGTGTTCCAGTCGTTTTTCTTGAACAGAACCTCTAAGTGTCACCTCGGTGACTCCTAATCTCGCGGAAACGTCATCATGTGCGTTATATTAATAACCGGTAAAGTGAAGTGCCCGTCTATTTCCCCTGTTTGTTTTCCTATTTTGTTCGCGTATCTCGTGCCACGGAAGGACTTCACGGGTGATATCGTTCGTGACGTGTGGGTGAATTCCGTACATAAAACAAAGAAGGGAAATAAAAGAAATAGGGAAATAATCGTGAACGCCGTGTGTTTAATGCCGTCTTCGCGTGTTTGTGGTGCCTGGGCAAACCCAGCGGTGCCTATCGCGAAAAAAATCAACGTTCAGTGTCTTTCACTGATTGGTGGAGCTTCGGTTGAAAGGTGATTCTCCTCTCGATCAGTTAGACTCTTTGGTGGTATCTTAGTTGGCCGAAAGGTTAACAAGCCAGTACTGAAGGGGGAGAAAGCGGGCCGAGCGAGTGGATTTGACAGGTAGGTGTTCGCCGGCAGTTCCGCACGTCCGAAGCGTGTACGGAGCCATGACCCGACTACTTCCTTTGATGACAAGGGCCGACAGGGTTCCGCGACCTAATCGCCAGACGAGGCGCCGTGGGGAGCGGTAGGAGGAAGAAGCCGCTCTTCCTCCGGAAGTACGCGCGGAGAGGATCGCCGCCCGACGTGCAGCAAATTCGGAACGGGTTCGCTTAGCGAGAGGAACAGTCGGCGCGAAGAGGCGCGCCCGTCTGGACGAAGAGCCGCAGCGGCGCCGGGAGAAAGAGGCGCGATGGGCTGTGGAAGAGATACGTCGGCGTTGTGTGGTTAGCAGCGGTATCTAACCCGCTCCTGACGAACATAACCTAAAAGGACGTGTATAAAAGCGGTTATCGTGTGTCTCATTTACATTTTCGGGCGAAGGATTATTTGTGTGGTTCGCGTAATTTGTGTAAAAGATAAATAGTGCCTTCAGTGTTTTAAATTAAATATTTTTATCAATAAAGTGGATAAAGCAAGTGAAAAAACATGAATAAAAATACAGAAGGTATAATCAAGTACTTTTTACATATTTTTACACATTTTTTCACTTGCTTTATCCACTTTATTGATAAATATATTTCATTAAAAAATTTGTCACATGTATACTGCACATATATAGAACCTACACGCAACAAAACAACACATTGCTACTTTTAGTTGTAACGGTTCGTTTTACTGTACCTGCGTGGTATCCCTCCGGATGCTTCAGTCTAGCCAGGGCTCGGTTTGGGGGACAGGTTTTACAAATAAAACGAACGACTCGGGTATGACATAACAAAAGTAAAAGATATATTCTTTCTATATTGTACAATTCTAATTACATCTAGAGTGTTTGTGTAGTACGGTGTGCGTGTAGGTGTGTGTGTGTGTGTGTGTGTGTGTGTACGACAATTTTAAATGTAAGTGTTGTGTTTTCTTGATGTACAGATTAAGTGTGTGTGTGTGTGGCAGTTTTAAGCGTAAGCAGAACGGGAAAGAAGAAGCGGAAATAGCGTGCAGGCTGTTGAGTCTAGTCAGATCCCTACAAAAGCACAAAAGAGAGAAAGAGTGATTGGTCGGATTCGCCGGTCGGCTCGGTCTGGTCGGTAACTGGGGAACTACGGACAACGCGGACGTCTCACGGGAAGCCTGACGGTGTTCAGGCTTCCGTGACGGGTGGTCCTGGCGGTCGGATTCGCCGGTCGAGTCAGTCTGGTCGGTTACTGGGGAGCCACGGGTACCGCGGACGTCTCACGGGAAGCCTGGCGGTATTTAGGCGTCCGTGACGGGTGGCCCTGGCGGTCTGATTTATCGGTCGGGTCTGTCACTGGGGAGCCACGGGTACGGCGGGCGTCTCACGGGAAGCCTGGCGCTATTCAGGCGACCGTGACGGGTGGTCCTGGCGGTCGGACTCGTCTCTCGGGTCGGTTCGGTCTGTTACTGGGGAACTACGGGTGAAGCGGGAGCGGGGCCAGGAGACAGGAATGCTGCCGCGGGTCGATCGGTCAGGGGCACCTGACGCCGACGTACGATTGCCTCGATGGGTGGTCGCAGGAGCGCCAGTCGGCCACAAATCGAGTCGGTTCCGGGGAAAGGGGATCAGGAAGTCGGCCGCGGGTAAGTCGGTCAGGGGCACCTGACGCCGACGTGCCCTTGCCGCGATGGGTGATCGTAGGAGCGCCAGTCGGCCATCAATCGAGTCGGTTCCGGGAAAAGGGGATCAGGAAGTCGGTCGCGGGTAGGACGGTCAGGGGCACCTGACGCCGACGTACCCTTGCCTCGATGGGTGGTCGTAGGAGCGCCAGTCGGCCACCAATCGAGTCGGTTTCGGGGAAAGTGGATCAGGAGGGTGACAGAGGTTACCTGGTCGCCTACTGGGAATGCAGGACGGCCAGAGGAGGCCTATTGAGGATAGGTCCCCGATGTTACTCGGGTCGCCGTGCACGAGGAACTCCTCGTTGGCTCGTTACATGTCCTTCTTATAGGCCCGTCGCGTCTGGTGATCTGGTGGGGTGCGCCGGCGCACAGTTCGGTCTGTGTAAAAGCGGGGATAGTCGGGCCGAGTGAAACGATGAACTTTGGACATTTGGACAGTCGTGCCGTGTGCAAGTGATGACTCACGGTCCAAAGTTCGCCCACCTATACACTCGAATCCACAGATACCAATACCCTCGGGTACAGGCCTATATGTAGCGAGCCGGGGTTTGGCTCGTTACATAGTTCAAGTTGCGGCCAACTGTTGGTGTTGTGCTTCTTCATATTTCTACCATTGAGTTGAGAGGGCCTAGGGGCTATTCAGCAGCCAAAAGACTGCCACTGTCATTCACACATATTCAAGTTTGAGAATGCGGGAACTAACTAAAAACGGTGTATGTATGATATTGGGTTCAATTTAAATAAATTTATACATTATAATAAATAATATTAAATCCATTTTCTCATTTATCAGTCGTGTCATTGACTTTTTGAAAATATTTTCTTCAAAACTTGGAACTGTTAAGATTTTAATGGTATAAATATTCTTTACCATGCAATTTAAGTTGTAGTTTGACATACTCTAATTATTATTATTATATTTATATTAGATATAAGTGCTATATATATTTATTCATGTATATGTTTAAAATATTTTTGTCATTGAGGTCTTAAATATCATTGATTTTCTCATTAGCTATATTATTAATTTTAACAATAAATATATTTCTTAACTAAAACAAATAATAAAATCAATAATATCAGCAAACTGAATCATAGATATATAACGTTCGAACTGCTTTCAAAATGTATCTCAAAATTAAATTTTATTTATAATAAACTACATATTTTATCACTTTTTCTTTTTTTAAATAATGAGTAATAATTATATTTTTTCTGTTTATTTCCAAACAGCATCAAGTTTTTAATTAGTTTTGCTTTTTCTTTATCCAAATCAATGGAAAAGTCAGACCTACTTGTTTTGGCGCCATCCGTTGGATTATTTTGGCTGCTATTTCCCCTCCGGAACGTAAAAAAAACTACCACTACGTACACATATGCGATCGAGGTCTGATCATGCGCAAAAGGTCTTCTTCTCGATATTCGTTCTGTTTCGTTAGCATTTTCGTCCACATTATTTGTGTCGATATTTGTGATCTAATTTAATTATATGAAATTATAATTTACGGTTCATTAGCTCATGATCAATAATTATGAGTGCTTTGGATATAAAATTCGTCCTTTTCGATCAGGGGCCGATACCCCCATTATACTGACCTCTCCGGGCCTTCTCTTGGAACCCTTTGGATTTTAGGCCTTGTTTCCATTGAGGCATTTGTTCAGAATGACTAGACACGTAAAATATTAAAAAGTCAGCCAAATTAACGGAAACCATTTTTCGCATAGGCGTGTTGCGGGGTACTTTATCCTTTTTAGTAGAAAATTTAACCATATGGTTGACTGAGAATGTATTTGTTCAACTATAAGAATTTAACTGTATCGTTTTCGTTTGAAAAAATTGGATTTGAAATTATTTTTAAATAGATTTCTAAATCTTTTGTACTTAAATTTTTGTACTGAAAATGTAACTATTGTATTTTGTGTTAAAGAATATTTGTCTTTTTGTTCGTAAATTAATTTCCTTGTTAAAAATTGCACTTTTTTGTTGTAGATTCGATTGTTTTTTGTTCGAAATTAATTTTTTGAACTGCAAATTTAACTGTTCCATTTTTTCAATTGATCTTTTTATTAGAAAATAACTTTATTTCGTTGAAAATCAAACTATTTCGTTGAAAATATATTTTTTATGCAAAAGTTTAACTAGTCCATTTTTTGTTGAATATTTATTTCTGTAGCTAAAAATTCGTTTGTAATTTGCAAATTTAACAAGTATGTTGAAAAGTTTTTTTCTTCATGAAAACAGATCTTTTTAGTTGAAAATTTATCTTCTTTGGTAGAAAATTATTCTCCTTGTTTGAAAGTTCATCTATTTTATTCAAAATTCATTTTTTTTGCTGAAAACCCGTGTTTTTTATTCGTTATTCGGGATTCAGAGACAGACAAGAATCCCACTCGTACCATTGAACATTCCGATTTTTGTATTTGGATCATCGCTAGGAAGTGCGATGTTATAACCGTTAGGAGACGGTGTATTGACGACTTTAATGAAATCCTGGGTGCAATCAAAATTGGCGCGGGAATATTTTGACTTCAAAATGCCGAAATTTCTGTCGGGGCTGAATTTAGTATGTCCTGCCAGTAGAAAATTAGGTGAAATTTTCTTGTTCCGTCCACTTAAAACATACTATATAAGGTAATGAATCATGGCATTGTTTTGATTTTGCCCGACGCAATTATGAACAAAACCAAACCAAGTCTTTCGATGATTGCATCTTCTCCAAATAGCAGTTTAACATGCTAATTACTGAATTGGCACCCTTTCCTGCAGAGTCTTCCTCATCGATCAAAAAGTTGGTTTGAACCTGCGTTGCCTCATTTTGCACTCAAAAAATGCTGCATTTCCGGAGTGCTTTGAAGTATGATGATCCAACTTGTTGCCGACTGCTTGCAAACGAAACGTTTTGTGTAAAATCAAATGACGCGACAACTAATGTCTCTGGTTCGGCAGATTTGGTTTTTTGTCTCCACGAATTGTAATACTCTCGCGGAACATTAGCTGCTTTTAAATTATCCATAGCCTTAAGTAGTTGGGCTTCTTTCGATTCATCATCAAGATTCGCTGCTTGAATTATGTCCAGATTATTTTGCCGGTAAGCATCGCACAGATCATCAGCTGGCTTCATGGTAGTCATGTACGGACAGTAATCTCTCTAAATTTTTCGGAATAAAATAAGAAAAATGACATAATCACCTTTTACTTCAGTTTTTGCTTTCTGGTATTGTTGCTATACAGAGCTTTTTGTTTCTGGCGATGGTAATTTCATTATTTTGTAATTGTGAAATTGAGGTAGGCGGCCTGGGAGAGGAAACGCGGTTTCTTCCGCAAGTGTGCTGGCAAATTTAATGATATTTTTAACTTCATTCTCTGATATGACATTGCTCCTTCTTGAAACTTTTTGGAAAGATTTGTGTACTC
Organism: Druon quercuslanigerum; assembly: GCA_010014905.2. Taxonomy (NCBI): domain Eukaryota; kingdom Metazoa; phylum Arthropoda; class Insecta; order Hymenoptera; family Cynipidae; genus Druon; species Druon quercuslanigerum. Next base: position 9,131 of record JAAAKG020046360.1, read on the forward strand.
TTGGAATAATACCATGCTGTTCGTAATAATGCAATAAATTTTTATAACGCTTTATCCCCAAATTGAAAATAAATAAATACTTGTCGCGACAGATTGGAAGGTCTGCAAAGTAATGCGTGACTTGCAAGTGATTAATTTTTGCATCTGGGTTGATTCTTGACTCTCCTCTTTTCGTGAACTTTCCATATTCGGACAGTAAATCATCGATATGTCGATGAGCTTGGAAGTGTGGTAGAATCATGAGATCTTGTTCATTTTTGTCCAGCTCCATGAAATCATATCTGTAAAGAAATTGTTGGTTTAGCATATCGGATTAGATATCCAAAGTATAAAAATGCTACTGAAAGTACCTGTGTTGTAGAGCTAAATCCTTGGCAATGAAGCTGCTACATCTATTCCTGCAGCAGTCGTCTTTTATTAACTGGTAGAATTTTTTACATCAAATTTTCGTAGTATATTGTTAGTTTTTACAGTCTTTAGTACATTATTAAACTAATGAAACAAGACTTGTTAGATTGATAAACTCGCCTGCATCCTGATACTGGCCGGGTGCGAGAGGGATGAGAGTATTGGTGAGCCCGGCTTGATCGTTGTGTGTGGAAATGCGTGGTGAATGTGGCGGTGTGCTGGTGTGCGGCCTGTGTATACTCGGAGCGTGAGGGCCGGTTCGGCGAACAGTAGCCCTAAGCGTGGTCGAGGCGACGCCGGTTCAAGGGAACCGTAGCTTCTTTGGAGGTGAAGCCGGTTTTAAGGAACCGTTGCTTCGGGGGCAGGGAAGCCGGTTCTAAGGAACTGTTGTCCCCTTATAGAGCGGCGATGAGGCTGGTTCTAGGGAACCAGTGCCCCGCAAGCACGAGTGTTGAGGCTGGTTCTGGTGAACCAGTGCCTCGTAAGTGTGAGTGTTGGCTGGTTCCGATGAACCATTGCCCCGTGAAATGTGAGTGTCGAGGCTGGTTCTGGTGAACCAGTGCCTCGTAAGTGTGAGTGATGAGGCTGGTTCTGGTGAACCAGTGCCTCGTAGGTGTGAGTGTTGAGGCTGGTTCTGGTGAACCAGTGACTCGTCAGTGTGAGTTAGGAGGCTGGTTCTAGTGAACCAGTGCCTCGTACGTGTGAGTGTTTAGGCTGGTTCTGATGAACCAGTGCCCCGTGAAGTGTGGGTGTCGAGGCTGGTTCAGGTGAACCAGTGCCTCGTAAGTGTGAGTGAGGAGGCTGGATTTAGTGAACCAGTGCCTCGTAAGTGTGAGTGTTGAGGGTGTTCTGGAATGACGACTATTGATTTTACAACGGCCTAGGGTGGTTTGTTATTAGAGTTGAACAAGTTAGGGTTAGAGTTACCCCCTAGGTCGTTGCGTAGTTGAGCGAGGTGGTATCGGAGTCGGCAAGCCCTACCAGGGCGGGAACGTTTCGGGTTCGATTTAGGCATGGAATTTAGGTAATGGATGGGGTAAACATATGAGAGGTGCTTTATAAGGAAAGAAAGAGTGAAAGGATTTTAAATAAAACTTTTGGAATTTCTAGGTTATAAAGTTTACTCAACGCCCAAAGTTAAATACTTACAGCTCAGACTAACCAGTGGATGGTTGAGTCTGATTGATGCGATGGAGCGAGAGTGCGTTCGTTCGGTCGAGCGCAACGGCTTTTAAGCTGGACTCGGCGCGAGGCTGCCGGCCAGCGATTGGCCCGGAGCTGTCGGGGGGCGTTCCGCCCGCCCCGGCGCATTTTTCTCATTGGTGAGAAATTATTCGCGCGCGAAGATTTTTCGTAACGCTCGCTAAGTCGAATTTTTCTTGGCGCGACAATTTCTAACGAAATACAGGGTGTCAACAACAAATCATGACTTACAAGAAAAGAAAATCGTGGTGTGTTTAACCTTAAATTACAGAAGTAAAGTCAAAAGCAAAATCAAAGTACATTGTTTACATAAAAGTTAGAATTAAAAGTGAGTGATTACATAGTTAAAGAAATGTACGAAAAGCGTAACGGTGTTAAAATTAGAAAAGTAACGGCAAAATTAAAAGTACATTGTTTACATATAAGTTAGAATTAAAAGTGAGTAATTAAATAGTTAAAGAAATGTACGAAAGTGAGGTTACAACGACAAAATTAACAGTACATAAAGTTGCAGTAAAAGAATTTAAAACGACAAAAGAAAATTACAAGTAGAAGAAAATACGGATTTTCTTCCAAAACATCGGCTCAGGAACAAAATTGAAGGAAGAAAAACGACAGAGTTGACCGTCACTGCCAGCTTTTCCTTCCCTTTGGGAGAGAGAGAGAGAGTGGTAGGCTGAAGGCCGACGCTTAGCCTGGGCCTGCTGCGTGATGGAGAAACCTTCCATCGCAGCTGTCCCAGGTGGGCTTTATTACTCTCTTTCTCCCATGCTTTTCAAACACGGATGGAAAGTGAGGTCGTTTAAGTGCCATTAAGAACAATTTAACCTAGAAGGAAGATTTTCCCAGCTCGGGTTTTATGTGTTTACAACACGAGCGGGGATTTAATTCCAGGCAAACTGCGTCTTAATGGCTCTCAATCTAGGGAGCCTGAGGCGGACTATATCAATCCGGCTCATTTTGTAAAATTTAAATTTGATAGAAAAGTTTAGTTTCACAAGAGTAAAACGTTTCTATTTAAAAATGTTGACAAAAATAGTACAAAAAATATCGGCAGGAAACATATTTGAAAGTAAAATGAAATCTTTGCATATGGAGGGAAACTCGGGGGAAAAAAATTTGAAATAAATTATATGGTCTATTCAATACAAAATCGACTTGACAATTGACAATATTGCATATTTCCGAGAAAAAAAAATTTGTCACGCCACTTTAACAGTTCAAACTATCTTTTTTAGGAAAAATTTTTTTTTTAAACTAATATACTTTTTGAGTAATTTCATTTTGAAAATTTAACGATATTTTCAGTTACGTATTTGCAAATAATTATTGAAATTGCAAAATGTAATTGTTATTGAATAAATTCAAAGTAAAATCCTACCCGATCATTAAGAAAATGTTTAAATTTTCTGAAATTCTGTAAAAGTTCTCACCCTTTAAAAAATAAGTGCACAAGAACTGAAAAAAATGTCAAATTTTAGAACTCAAAGTAGAATGGCATTAGGCTTGGAAAACAGAAAAAATACGTGTCTTGTTAAATCGATTGAAAAATAATTTTTAAAAACCTGGATTTCTAATTAGTGTTGCATCTTTTTGAAGCGATTTATGTATTTTGATCATTTCGTTTTTTTTTTTAAATTACAGTTTCATATTTTTATTTTAATCTATCAATTTTCGTAATAAAAAGTACCTATAAGTTTACCTAATTCCAAATTTCATTTCCGATACTAAAAAAATGGTTTGTAAGTAGACCTTACAACAATCTTTTACAGTTTTTTTTAATTCAATTTTTCTCAATTGAAGTCTTAGAATTTTATTTGAAATTTAATTTTGAAAATTCGACGTTTGAAATTTCTTTATACTAAACTCGTATTTCAAATTATAATTGTCAACGCCGTCTGTGAAAAATGTAGCTACTTCATTTTTAATTTTGAAATGTTATATTGCGCAAACCAAAGCTTAGCTTATCTTTTTATAATAACGGGTAACATTTTTATTTTTACCTCATCTGTTTCCTCGTCTGAAACCAAGTAAAGACTGAAGTTCCAACGATTTTTTCATACTCCTGGTCAGGGTTCATTTCTTGCCAACACTTTCCTTCGAAAAATCTATAAACGCCAAAAAAAAATTGTATTCTTTTTTCATTAGGGAGCACGTCGCAACAAGCACGTGGATTAGGCGGAAAGCAGAGCTCCACGCAGGGGCCGCGGCGAGTAAGGGAAGAAGTGGTGGGGGAAGGAAAAGAGCAGAGGCGTCAAGCTGCCGCTCTTCACGCGTTCAAATACTCTTGTTTAATAATTTATATCTTGTAAAATAATGCAGATACAAAATTTCTGATTGCGCCTCTAACAATATCAGTTAAAGAACTTATGGAACTCATCATAAACCGAAAATCGATTTTTTGCCTAGTAGGTGCCTTTTCTCGGATCACATCACACATGTTTTGGCAGAGATTAAACATTCCATTTTCTGTTAAAAATTTATGTTTTTAATAGAAAATTAAAGTGTGCGGTTGAAAGTTTATGTATTTTGTTGGAAACTAAACCATTTTGCTAAAAAAAATTTATAATGTAAAATTAGTTTTTAAACTTATAATGTAACGGATTTTCTTTACAAATTTATCTACTTTGTTAGAAATTCGTTTGTTGTTGTTTTCAAATTGATTTTAAAATTTTCGAATTTTTTTTTGGTTGAAAATTATTGGTTTCAAAATTAAGTTATCTGTTTGCAGCTTCAATTTTATGCTCAAAGTTTTTAATATTTTCTTGACAAATTTTTTTTTGGAGTTATAAATATTTTTTAAATGAAAATATAATTATTCACTTTTTCGTTAAAATATTATCTTTTTGGGTTGCAGATTTAATTATGTGGTTCCAAATTCAAGTATTCTGTTAAGCATTTGCCTTTTTTGGAAGAATATTAGTCATTTTGTTCGTAAATTCATTTGTTTGGTTGGGAATTTCTCTATTTTGTTTTCGGTTCGATTGTTTTTTTTAAATTAATTTCTTGAACTGAAAAATAAACTGATTCATTTTTGGTCAATTATTAATCTTTTTTACTTCAAAATAAAAAGTTATTTAGGGCAAGCATCACTCTAAAACATGTGCTGTTGGCATGGAAGGACGGTAGACTGGTCTTTGGTTCGAAACCTCATAAACCCTAAGCCCATCAACCACAAACTCATGAACCCCAAACCCGTAGACCGCAAACCCGTAAAACGAGAACTTTTAAACCGAAAAATCATACACCCTAAACCCGTTAACTCTAAACTGGTAAAGTCTAAACCCACAAAACCCAAATTTATAAAACACAGAAACCATAAATCCTGAACTTATAGACTCTAAAACCATATGCACTAAACTTCTAACCCCAAAACCCATAACTCTCATACTCGTAAACTTCAAACCAGTACAGCCTAAACTCATTAACCTTAATCCCATCAACCACAAACTCATAAACCCGAAATCCATAAACCGCCAGCCCATAAACTAACAACCCTTAAATATAAAACTCATACATCCCAAACTCATAAACCCCAAACTTGGAAACCTTAATCCTACAAAACCCCAACTTATAAACTGCAAACCCATTAACCCTAAACTTATAAATCCTAAACCCATAACTCTCACACTCGTAAACACCAAACCCAAAAGCCAAAACTCACAAACTCAAACCCAAAAACCCCAAATTGATAAGCTCCAAACCCACAGACCGCAAACCGATAAACCGGCAACCCTTAAACCCAAAACTTATACACCCCAAATCCATTAACCCTAAACTTGTAAAGCTTAAACCCACAAAACCCAAACTTATAAACCGCAACCCCATAAACCCTGAAGTTATGCACCTCAAACCTATAAACTCTAAACTTATAGACCCGAAACCCATAATTTCTAAACTCATAAAACCCAAACTTACAGAAGACTGCTCTTATCAGATCACTTGATATTTACGATCGCCTACAAATGAATGAAACTATCCTAAAGACATGTTATATTATTTCTTGTCGGTTAACCCAACTTTTCAATAAACTTGTTGATAATTATATAAAAAAACAATAAAAGTATAATTTGCCATGACCCGGAAATAAAGTTAGACCTTTCTTCAAGAAAAATTTAAAAAGACCCGGAGAAAGTAGAAAAACGCCGTTGTTTTACACGTTGACAAAGTATGTAAAAAATATTCTTATTTTCGCAATTTTTATATTTTCATTGTATGTATTTTTTTACATTTATCGAGGCCCTAAAGGACTCTATAAATTTGTTTTTACATCAACAATGTAGTTTAATTTTCAACCAAATTGTGGAATATTTTATGCCATAAAGATGAATTTTCACATAACAATATAAAAAACTTCACAAGTTCCAAACATATTTTGCATTTTCTACTCGAAAATACGAGTTTCCCAATAAGAGAGTTATTTTTAGACCAAATAGTTGAACTAAAAAAAAAATTATGAATCTTCAATTAAGAAAGTGAACATTTTAAATAGTAGTTTAAGTTTAAGCCAAGTAGTTCATTTTTCTATTAAAAAAATGTATTTTAAGCGAAACACCTAATTTTTCATGTTTTAACGAAAAAATATTTTAATTAAAAAGATAAAAGCAGTTGAATTTAACAAAATAGACCAATTTTTAAAACAATAATTAAATCTTTAAACAGAACAGAATAATTTTCAGTCAAGAAGTTTAATTTGGAAAGAAAGAGAATGTGTTTTTTAGCAAGAAGATTAATTTGCTACCGAAAATGGGAAACTTTAAACAAAATATATTTTCAGTAAAGAAAAATAATTCTCAACATTTTCCAACTATTCTGGAAGCGCGTCGTCTTTTTAACATATTTTGTTTTACTTTGCAATTAATTAATTCTTGGTTGGAAAGCAAGGAAAATATACTGATGTGTACTGAAATAAAAATAAAAATAAATAATAGCTTCATATGTCCCACAGTAGCATGAGATCAAAAAACGATTAAAAGAGTTTTATTAGAAGAGATTAAAAAAAGAGTTAATGCAAAGAGTGACAATTAATTGGATTTTTTCGTTTTTTTATTTATCGTCGTGAAAATTTTTTTTTTTATGGTCACCATTACCAAACTTTATACGGGGTGGGGGTAGTGAAAATTACCTTATCAAATAGTCTACAATATGGATGCTTTATTTGTTAAGTAATTTTTTTCATTAAAAGTACTTACTTTCATCGAAAAAAATAATTCTCGATCGTAAAAATTCGATATTTTTGAATAATTTTATAAACAAATTATATAAACAAAACCCCAGTGTGGACATTTAAAGGCAGAAATAAATCGTTTTTTCTCATAATTTTCCTCATTGATGTCGCCAATGACGTATAGAAAATTATCATGTGATATTTTTTATTAATTTTATAAACAAATTATCAAAAAAAATTTCCACTTTTAAATTTAAAAATGTGAAATTTACAATATTTGAAGGACGCAAAAAATCCTTTTTTTCGTAATTTTCGTAAATAATTTTATACGTTTTGTTTACAAAATTGATAAACAATATTGGATGATAATTTTTTATCATCAAACCTCACAAGCGACATCATTTAAAGAAAAAAAGAAAAAAAATTCTTTCTGCCTTTAAATACCCGCAATGGCTATTTGCGTCTATAATTTTTTTGTGCAATTAATAACCAATATCGGATGAGAATTTTCGATTAAGAAAGATCACTGGCGACATAGTTTAAGAAAATTTAAGAGAAAAAGCTATTGCTTTTGACAGGCATCTGTTTTGTAAAATTTGTTGACAAAATTATTAACAAATATAGTGTGATAATTTTTCACAAATAACGTTTATCATTTCAGAAAGAAATAAAAGTTTATCTAAAATGTTGAATGAATTTTTAAATCTGAAAGATAAATTTTGTAAAAATATTTAAATTTTCTGTAAAGAAAATTTCAATTGACTTTTCACGATCAACATATGATCTTTTAAACAAGAAATAAATTTCTATAAGAAGCGTTGAATTTTCGACCCAAAAAGATGAATTTTTAACAACAAAAAATGACTTTAAAAAAAAATGGTTTAATTCTCTACTAAATAGTTGCATTTATATATAAAAAAAGATTAAAATTCATTTGAAGCAGATGAATTTTTATTTTTAAACAAATTTTAAATATAGTTGAATTTTCATGCAAAACAGATTCCAGTTGACTTTTGAAGAAACAAATGTGCATTTTTGAACAAAAAATAAATTTTGACAAAAAAAAGTTTTAATCCAAAAAGACAGAATGTTGTCAACCAAAAACGAAGTAAATATCACAAAAATGTTGAATTACTTTACCAAATAGTTGCATTTTTCATTTCACCAAATAAAGATAACATTTGTAGGTATTGAAGCGGATGAATTTTATAAAAAACGACACGTTTCTTTTTAAAGTTGAACTTTCATCCAAAAAATATTAAGTTCGTTCTTCAATGCTAAAATATACATTTAAAACAAAAAGTAAATTTACTATGAAATACTTAAATTTTCAACAAAACAGTGGAATTTTTTATCCAATAAAACTCAAATTTCTCTTAAAACAGCTGAATTTCCAATTCAAAAAAACATTCGAAAAAAAGGTGAATTTTCATTCAGAAAATATTTTAGTTCTCTTTTCAACACGAAAATATTAAAGATAAACAAAAAAGTCTGACTTTTTTTAAACAACTCAATGTAAACAAAGAGTGTTACTTAACAACAAAATTATTGAATTTTACACCAAACAGTTGTATTTTTATCCAAGAAAGATGTAATTTCTGCTAAATCAGGTAAATTTGAAAATCAAAAAGACTAATTTTTAAACTATAAATTAAAAAAATGATTATTTAAAAAAACATAAAAAAGTAATAAAATTTTCATCCAAAGAAAATTTCAGTTTACTTTCAAAGAACAAAATAAAAGTTGTAAACAATAAGTTAACGTTTTGCTAAATAGTCGAAATTTAAAATCAAAATTCTACTGAAACAGGTGATTTTTTGAATAAGCAAAAAACAAATTTTCAAACAAAATATTTTCTACAAAGAAGATTTCAGCGGCCTTTTCAGCAACAAAATATGAATTTTAGAAAACAGTTTAATGCTCTACGAAAAGAGCTAAATATTTAACCCACAAAGACTAATTTTTAACATCACGGTTGAATTTGCAACCAAAAAGGATTTCTTTTCAAGAAAATTGTTTAATTTTCAGTCAAATAATAAAATTTATAATTAAAAAGATAATCTTCAGGTAATAGGTTTTGCGAATTTCCAAAAATTACGTGCATGAGTGAAGGAGCCCCCCCCCCTCCTCGTTACAAATTCGACTCTTTTGAAAAAATTCGTCTATTTGTATTAAAAATGCAACTCTTTTCGTGGTACAGTAACCTTTTGTTTAAAATTCATGTTTTGTTGCTGATAAGTCAACTGAAATCTTTTGGATGAAAAACATTTTTTCAGAAAATTTGTCTTTTTGATTAAATGGATTATATTTTTAAGTAGAAATATTGCATCTTTCTTTGATAAAAATGCAACCGTATCGTTGAAAATTTAACAAAGTTGTTGAAAATTCATACTTTTTGCTTAAAAGTTTGTCTATTTAATAGAAAATTTAGAAAATTAACTTGGAAAATTTACTTATTGTTTACAATTCTTCATATGGTGTAAGAAAGTGAACTGGAATCTTCTTTATATAAAAATTTAACTAGTTTCTTAAGATTTTCTTTTCAAAATTTACTATATTAAGCAGAAATTGCATCTTTCTTAGATAAAAATTCAACTGTTTGGTTGAAAATTCAACAATTTTGTTATAAAGTTATACTTCTTGGTGAAAAATTCTGGTGCTTTGATAAAAATTAAAACTATTTCAAAGAAAATTTACTTCTGTCTGGCTGAAAATTCCACTATTTTTCGAAAAATCGTTTGTTTTAA
>JAAAKG020046371.1:0-18654 GCA_010014905.2 Druon quercuslanigerum
TTGGTTAAGCCGTTTTGAGATGATAGCCGATCAAAAATGTGGTCGGGTCAATTTGACCCAGTGTAGGGAACTCGATTAAAAAAATAGGTGTAGGGAGGGAAGGTTAAAATGAAAATAAAATTGTATTGAATCCGACGTAGCTGTTTTAATTTTGATTTTTTTAAGGAATATCTATAACTTTTTATGTTACTTTAAATTTAATTTTTCAACAGTTTTAAATAATTTTTACATTTTCATGAAAGAATTTATTAGATTTGTGTGAAATTGGACCCCCTGCCCCCAGTTTTATTAATTTTTTTGTTTTTTTTTGTCAAATTTTTAGATTAGGTGATGGTGTTCACAAAAAGGTCCTCCACAATTTTTTAAAGATTCAATTATCATTTTTAGATTGCTTTACAAAATATTTTAAACTTGAAAAAAAGAAACTAATCCGGCGATTAGCACACGATTAATGTCGATGGTGTTGAATAAAATCTAGATAATAATTCCTGTTACAATTCTTTATTTGTTTAAAAATTTTCTTGTGATAAAAATCAATAATCATTAAAAATCGGTCTTTATCGTTTTTATAGAAAATAATTTTTTTGATAAGACGTGACATAATTTTTGGCACGGCAAACGCATTAAGATTTTAAAATACTTTAGTATTCAAACAAAATTTTAAATTGTTCGCTGGTTAACGTTTTAGGTCTAAATTTATTAATTTTAAAAGTTTCCAATATCAAAGCATACAATTTTTCAATATTTTCGAATAAATAAACTTTAAAGGCTTACATCATTTTAAATTATTCAATTTTGAAATGTGGAAATGACAGTAAGTTTGTTTTGGTGAAAATCATATTTTGTAGTAAAAAAAAATCCGTTTAATCATTTTGAATTTTTTATTTTAGAATTTTGTAGCATAAGACTCAAATATAAAACCAGTGCAAATATTTTTCTTTTTAAAAAAAGATCTACTCTCTTCCATGTAAATTCAAACTATAGAAAAAGTCTGCTAGTCGATTTTAAAAAGGGCCATTTAATTATTTTAGATTTTCAAGCCCAAAAATAAAAAATAGTTTCACCTTTAATTGTTTAATGAAAAAATCTTTTATCTAAAATCTCCTACTAGTCTTACTGCGCACATTTTACTCTTAAAAGTTACTAATTTTAACTTTTTCGATTATTTCAAATTATCCGTTCAAAATTTAACAATTGTGACTTAGTCGTTACATTATTTAAAGTGTAGATATTTGAAATTAAACAATTTTCTATACATGGATTGTATTTCTTAGTTGTTCAAACACTAAAATTTTCTACTGAAAGATCTTAAAAATATAATTATTAAAAATTAATACTATCTGAAAGTATCAGCCTTCCTAAAAAAATGATTCTCTTTCTATTTTGTTTAAAATAATTTTAAGTTAAGAAGTGTATTTTATTAGGAATAATTTATCTCCTATACATCAGCAAATAAAAAAATTTAATTATGTGTAGAGACTCTGAACATTTCAGATTACGTAAAAAATTTTAATTTATGATAAGATTAAAGAGACGAAAATAAGAATTTTTGGAATCACATTCGACGAGTAGGCACAAAAAAGGCATATATTAAACGATTTCGAATCAAATATACAAATTAAATACAATAATAAATATACTCATAAGAAATAATATTGAACATAAAAACAAAAAATGTATGGAAAATCGACAAAAAGAACGAAAAAAAATGTATAGACCAAAGTATTAGAATTGTCAGAAATTTATTACCGCAACATACAAGTTTTGAATTAAATAAAGCAAAGTTAAAAAGTTTGGATTGTTCAATTTGACAAAAGACTTCATTGTTTCCAACGTACTTTTTGAATTAGGAACTTTATGATTATTCTATGAAAATTCATAATTTATTTATTATTCCTATGATCTTTTTAAACAAAATTTAATAAGCAAATTGCATTATTCGGGCATTTTTTGGCAGAAAAATACGGTTTTTTGAATGCTAGAGATGTCATGATAATCCAGCCAGCAAGCAGACTGGTGCTTGCAAGCCTTGATAGTTACTTTACATACCAAGTAATTTGCAATAGAACAATATTGCCTCTAATTCTTTATGTAGAACTTAGTTCATAGTTTGGCTGTTATCCTAATGGGGATTGACTTACTGCTGCCAACCTGACACTAGCTTTTTGCCAACATACTTTGAAGAAAAAGGTTGGGAAAGACCCAGTCTTCTTTTCCGCGTCGCATATCCATTTCTCCAACAATAGCCAAGCCCCATCTAAGTGGCAGGTATTCTCTTGTCAGGTCTCCGCCTGCCAGGTATTCTCGTGTCAGGTCTCCTCCTGCCAGGTCTTATATAGCCGAGAATTCTAATTCAGAGGTATTTAAATATAGAGTTGCACACATTATACTTCACGTTTTAAATCGCTACTTCTACATTAAATTAAATCAAAATTCTATCTGCTAATGCCAATCTTAGAACAAAATCTATAATCAGTATCTCATGGCGATATGTTTGCATTGTTGAAGACTATTGATGTTCTTAGTGGAACATGCCAATTTAGTAGAAGGCGCTGAACGCAAAATAAAAATAGGAAACGGTGCGTATGGACTGACAAAATTTATAGATCCATGGAAATGCTTTTTTCGGTTTATTTTCATTCACCAACAGATTTTTTACTTTAATTGAGTAAATTTCCTTTGGTTTTTTCCGAAAAGACCACATTTTTCATTTTCTTTTGTATCAAGAAAAAGCTTAGGTACTCGCTTTAAGAAATTTAAGATTAAAAAGTAGGATATTAATTTATTAAAAGACGCAATGTTGGGCTCTTTCGACATTCTCATCATTTATGATGGAGAAAGTATTAGAATTGTCCGTCCAGCCGGTTGTTCGACATCAAAGACGATAACTCTTTAAAAAATGAACAGATGAAATCGATCTTCGGTACAGTATTTGCAGGTCCTAGAAGAAAGGAAGAGTTTGTAACCCAGCCCTTTTGGATACGAATTTAAAAAGTGAGTGCATTTTGAACATTTTTGAGACCACTTTTTGTGAATTTAAAAATTAAATGTACGGATATTATATATGCGTTTTATTATATATATTATATATGCGTTGTATATACAACGCATGATAATAAAAATGTCAAGAGAAGAAAAACATTGATTTTTTGTAAATCTTACAAGATTATCATAACAAATTTTTAAATTTTTTTGGAAAATCAAAAATTCCATCTTGTGGTTAAACTATGCAAAATACGTGAACGGACGAATTATCAAAAATTGAGATCCTAAGAAAGATCTAAACTTTCGTTAGTAATCACTTCTTGATAGGACGCGTACTTTTTGTTTAATTTCTGACAAATTACATTAAATATAAATGAAAATAAAAATAAATGATAAATAAGTCAACCCATTATCAAGAGCTATACCCAATTTTTGTAAAAGAACGTATAAATTGTGCCGTGAGTCTTATCAATCTTCGTAAAAAATCTTTTTCCTTGAGACTGATTCTTGAAATATAAATATAATCTCGAGCGATAACAATCTTCAAAAAATCTCAGACGAGTAAGCTTGAAGCAATAATCAGTCAGGTTTAAAAAAATGAGGATCGTTTATGCTCTGAATTTATTGTTAGCAGTTATTTTTTATTTAATTGGTGAGCATAAAAATATAATATAAATTTTTAATTACTTTATAAACATTTCTAACATGTCGGCAAATAATAATTCGTCCTTTATTATTTACCCAAAAATAATCATTTGTAACTAAAAATAGAATATTTAAAATAAAAAAACTTGAGTTTTTGATAAAATTGTTTAATATCGAAACAAATAGTATACTATTTAACATAAGAATATGAATTCCATACACGAAATATAATACAACATTAGGTTTCAACCCTGCACTAAAATCATTATAAGATGATCTCACAGCTTTTCATTCTGGACTTACATTCCCAAATTTAATATAAATAACAGTTTTTTAGATAATTATACTTTACTTAAATTTTTTCGTTGGTTAAAAGCTTCGAAATCTTTTCGTTTTATTACGTTTTGTATTTAATTTTAAGATCCTCATAACCTCTACCCAATTCCCATTCGCGAATTTCTTCAGGATATAACTTTGTAAACAATTTCCTGATTTGTATGAGGTATGCGTAAATTTTTGTTTGCAAAATTTAATATTTTTTTTTGTTTCGCCTAAAAAGCTTTCGCCCATATAGAGATTTTTAAAATATTCGAAACAATCTGATAGTGTTCTACAAAAATTTTTCTTCATTGAACACTATTATTAACTAGTCTTTGTATGCGTTTTAATAATGGAAATATAAGAACTTCTGTTTGACCTGTTCCCTTTTATTAAGAGTTTACGTGATCTATTTTAGCTTAAGTTCATTCTGTACTCCAATGTTATGAGGCCCAAAATCCGAGAAACGCAAAACGCTATGAACAAACAGCCAAGTTAAAATTAAAGATGGTTTATAGCCACTTATATGAGTCGGTGAAGATGGCCAGTTTCTGGCTAACTCCTGACGAGAAACTATCGATCAAGATATTTGTTGTGGCAGTTGTGACTTATCTTAACACTTAGGGGAAGCCTTGATTAGGGCCTTGAATTTCTTAAGAGATCTTTTGCAGGATAGTAGATCCACGGTGATGACAGAGAGCACAAACACTCAAGTGGTCACAAATCATCAGAAAAAATTTCACGCCCCTCTTCCCCAACAGTTTTTGAATTACTTGATCTGTGTTTGTCTACAATATGTACGAATTTAACTGAATTTATTTCTGGAGAATCCGGAATTTGTGTGTTATAAAATGAAAGGATAAGTCTTTGTGTGAATCAACTTAAACAAGCTTCTTACTGACCTAAAACTTTGTTAAATTATTAAACTCGTAAGCACCTAGTTAGGAAGACAATTATCAACATGCATTAAATGCTATTAAAATTGTCAAAAATTACTATTTTTGGAAAATAAAAAAAGGCAACAGGAATTGCGGACATAATGGTTTTGGACTTATTTGTCTTATGTTTTTCCTGAAATCACGCTGCATATGTGTACTGTTTGTCAAAGCTACTCTCTGTACAAAACTGTTTAGGAAATAATAATATTGCCTCAATTTCTTTTTGCAGATTTAAGTTTACAGTCTGGATTTAGCCCTAGTAAAGATTGGACTGGTAGTACCCAAGTGCAACTGGATCTTTGCCAACCTCCTTCTTCTTCTAATCGGATACGTCAGTCTCCTCCTGCCAGGACTCCTTTCGCCGAATCACCTGACTTGCAGGTAATTGGACATAGTGTTGGACAACTTGGAATTATTCGTCTTATTCCCACATGCAATCAACACCGGCGATTCGAATTTCGAAGATACACTTTTCATCCAGATTTGCCACTTTTACGTAAATCAACAGTAAGACTCTTTGGGCCCATGCCAATCATAGAACAAATTGTATTAACAACGTCTAATGGTGACGCTTTTGCAACACTTAAGGCTAGTGATGTTCTTAGTGGAATATATAATTTCCATGGACGGCGCAGAGCAAAAATAAACATAGCAACCGGCAAGATTACGAATATGACCACAGACGAAATCAGCGAAGTCCCAGTAGGACCAAGCTTCCCAATTAATCGACTTTTTAGTGCCGTAGTTTCAAAAGACGATACTCTACACTGATAAAATTTAATGGATCTAAGGAAATGCGCTTCTTTGTCGTAAGTTGACCTGAAGATAAAAATCTTTTGGTACTTCTTTTGTGCATTAAGAAATATTTCTTTGCAACAAGTGTGAAAATTACTAAGTCAAATAAATGATTTCTTAAAAGATGTAAACATAATATATTGAAATCTGTTTTTTAAACACTAAAACCTATTTCCTTATTTCAATGAAATGATTTCTTTGTGTTGTTAACTTAAACCTAAATACAGGATATCGTATAATGCGCGACCAACCTGTTAAAACTATCAATTGATATTTAGTAATCTATCTCGATTTTCGCAACGTAATCACCATACTCATTTGAATACAGTTATTTAAAATAAAAAAACGATCACTTTCAACAAAGATTTCAATTTCCGGATTTAAAAGTAGATGCCAACAGCACGTGATTCAACATGACCTCTGCATAGAGGAGAATCAAATTATCGACATTACAGTGGGTGCAAAGCTCTAATTTCTTCTAAGCATACAAATTTCATTTGAAGCTAGCCTATTCAGAAATGTAGAAACCAGAAAATTGTGATATTTTACGTGGAACAATGTTTTTTGGAATTAAATTTTGGTTGGTCAGGTCATATTAAGATTGGAAGATTTACTTTTAAAAATAATAAGATGAGTTTTATTCTAGATGGTGCGATGTGAAATTCCAACATTGATCAGAAAACTAACGTGGTTTACTGTGATTTAAGTTAAAGCTTTACGGGAAAAGGTAAATAGTAGGAATATTGCAGAGCGTTGTATTTTAAATATTGCAAGAAAATTGAAACGAAATCCTCAACTGAAAAATAAATATTTCAAATGCTTGACATAATGCAATTATTTCCACACCTTTCTAAAGGCATCTAATTAATCGGATATATCTTTCGCGTATTATTTAGTTGATAATGTTGTAGTTTTAAACGATAGCCTGTCTATAAAGGTTGGAGTGGAATTTGACGCTGCGGCATCCACAACCAGCAGAGTATCATTAAACGATGTTCAAATGGTAGAATCTAATTTATAAGTTGACGCCTTTTTAATTTAATTTAGATTAGGAAGGACAATTATATCTTATTCAGCGACTTAAATAATATACAGGCAACTACTGATTTCTCCTTATCAGCGTGCTTCGCCGTTGTTTGTAAATATTTCTATGTGGGCCTCTTATTTATAAGAGCAGGAACAATAGAGCAGGAACCGTATGTAGTTAAGTAAGTATTCAAAGTATTATCGACTGGATACTTCATATCCTAAACAATGGGTATCAAGTGATCCACGCGCAGTGGCAGGACGATGAGCAAATTGAAAAATCTTGGTTTAATTTGGAAGGCAAGCTCTGACAATTTAAATAACTCAGTAAATATCTTAACTAGAAGACTGTCTCAGAACGACATATACTACAGACATATTTCGATCTTTCGACATACTGAACTTTAGTTTCGTTTTCTTTCTTTCAAATCTAGGGTTTCATTATTGCAGACTCAGTCTGTTCCTCGACTGAAACTTAGTGGAGCTCCTGAATTAGTTTTAGGTTGCCGCACAAGGTAACAGAACAGACTTCCAAAATTCGAATCTAACAGAGTTAGCTAAATACGAGCATTGAAAACGTTAAAGTGTTGGAGGTATTTTGCAGTGAAGCCAATCCAGCAAATTGTACTTCAAGAGATATAGTATTAATTGTAGATTTGCTTTTGTGCAAAAATCTTTTTTTTCTGATAACTTTCATGAAAGACGTTCAAAAAAAACGTTTCTTTCGTTTATGAAAATAAAATTGATCATTCGCAATAAATATTTCTACCAATACTAAAGTTCCTATTTGCAACTCTCAGTTGTTTAGGACAAATTCCGCTAAGCGTCCCGAAACGCACTATCTCACAATACAAATTAGTTCTCTAGATTACAAGTTAGTCGCCAATTTTCACTGTAGTTTGTAACGTGGCAGTTGGCCCTATACAAAAAGAAATAACTAATTTCAATGTAAACCAAAGAGACCACTTAGATCAAACGTAAGCAGATGTTCACGATAGCCAATTACGTTTGCAAACAGCTCGGATTGATTGGTTGGAACTGATTATGCTCTCGAAAAACCAATTGATCCAAGTAGATCCACTTAAATAATAATTTTTAATCAATAACATTACCTGATTTTAAAAAGATTCTCTCAACTGCAAAAATAAAATTAATCGTCAGATCATGGGAAATCATTACATATAAATAAAAATCACTGATCACTGTTGTTCTTTTGCTTTCATATTTTTTATGATAACTGAAGACCTCTAAGGCTCATACTCAACGTTTACTAGCGACCTGGATGACAGGTCGCGAAATCAAACCACTGAGGATCCGACTACTAACAGGGAGATGGCATCCAGGTTTCTCAACAACAGGTGTAAGCAATTCGACACGCATCTTGCGATCAGCCATATTAGACTCCAGGGGTCACGTAGTGTCGTCTGCTATTTCCATCACTGTAAAAAGGCCGGCTGGAGGGTCTGGTGCCACTTTTGATTATCAGACAAATATCCAAGGATTGTTACATCTCCTGAAGGTGCGTGAGGATGAAATTCGCCATCTTTTTCTTATATTCTGTCCACATCAAGTCGGACATGGGCATCTCGTTAGCACTTCCACCGATCAATAGGTCTAGGTGAGTCAAAATGTAGGCCCTACTTCAATGCTCCAAGTGAAAGTATTGCCCCTACTTTACGGATGCTCATTTTAATAGCTCGTACGTAGCCACTCCTAAAGATATTTTTATTCTATGTTTCTTCTTGATGAGATTCAGCCCCTACATTAAAGGTATTGCCTCCATGTTCTTGACTTTTACTAACACCTCCTTTAAAGCTCTATATTTTCCGCAAAAGCTTTAAGTTTTCTGTTAATGCACTTAAATTTTTACGTTTAAAATATGTGGCATCGTGGCTCGATGCCTACACCCTCGTGTCAGATACTGTTTAAATATGTCACCGAATACTTTTAAAGGGTTTGCGGGTACAAGCGTTTGAAAATTGCAACACTGTCATTGAGGATTGATTTTTAAAAGACATAGAAATTGAAAAACTAAATCTACGAAGACACACTAAGGCTATGTTGCAGGCTGTTAGCTCACAGGGTTCACTTAAACCAATCCGGCCTTTCTGCAAACTTTTCCTTAATGAATATTTATTATTTACATGAACTTAAATAAAATGCAAAAGTGCTAGCTAATATCGCGAATAAATAATTTTAGTTTGAGTTATCCTATAAAATTACGTTCTCTCGAATTCAGAACTTAAAAACTAATTTATTTACATTTGAATGTTTATTGGAACTTATTTAAATTGGTTTCAAAGGCAAGAAACGAATCTTAGCACAAGTAGAATCACAAAACAAGGAAAACGAACAGGATAATCAAATCAGGGTAGTCACATTTTTTCATATATGCTACCCTCGGCTCTCTCCAGGTTCATGCGGTAAACTTTCGTGATTTCTCCGAGTTTAAAAAAAAACAAACTCTCTTTTCGAATCACAGTTTTTTCATAAATGTGGGAAAGTGCGGAAATTTGTTACGGATTTGTTACGGAAGAAGGAGGGAGGTCCTTCACTCATGTACGTAATTTTTGAAGATTCGTAAATGGAACAATAACTCACGCTAATTGTGAAGAAATTTACAAAGAATTTAACTTTTTGTGCTAAATAAACCTGTCAAAGGAAAACCAACCCTAGCCAACAACAATTTTAAAAAGTCAGGGAATTTTATTGTTTAGATAAAAGTCAGGAACTCAAAATAAATCTGGCGACATTCGGGGAGTTTCTATAATTTTCAATAACTTTTCAGATGATTTAATTTGTAATTTATCTATTTTTGACGTTTCATAGGTGAACTAAAACATTTTTTGGTTGAGAGTTCAACTGTTTTTTTTTTAATTTTTAATTTGTCTTTTTTATGTAAAAAGTCATCTATTTTAGTAAAAACTGCATCTTTTTTAGACATAAATGCAACTTCTCGTTTGAAAATTCAACACTTTTGTTAAAAAGATAAAAAATTCAAGTTTCATCGCATAAAATTGATTTGTTTAAATTCATATTTAGATGTTAAAAAGTCAACTGAAATCTTTTTAAGGTAAAAAAAACTTCAATCTGTTGAAAATTTTTCTTTTGATTTAAAAAATAATCTGTTTTAGTTGAAATTCCATTTTTTTTGGAAAAAATGTTTGAAGTTTAAAAATTTTTTTTAAAAAGTGATACCTTTTGTTTTGTTAAAAATTTATCTTTTGAAAATTTAACTATTGTGTTCAACATTTCTTTTTATCGCCGAATGTTCATATTTTCTGATTTTAAATTTAATGTTTGTACAGCCCAAAATCCCCGAGTTCACATAAAAAAACCCCAAACTCATGATCAACAAACCCTAAGCCCACAAATCCAAAGCCCAAAAACCTCAAGTCCACAAACCTTAAGCCCGAAATTTTAAGGCTAAAAACCTGACGCCCACACACTATAAATTTACAAATCCCGAACCCACAAATCCTAAGCACACAAAAATAATCGTAGGATTGGTGCTTATAAATTTTTAATGTTTTGCTTGAAGTTCCGTTCCCTTTCTGTTAAGGCTTAAAATTGCAGGTTTCAGATGTAGAAAGATTGGAGTATGTACGATTAAAGTTTATAGGCCTAAAAATGCGATCTTGGAATTTTTGGGTTTGGCTCAGGGTTCGCGGGCTTAGGGTTTGTGGCCTTATGATTTCTAAGTTTATAGTATGTGGGCTTTAGGTTTTTAGACTTAAAATTGCAGATTTGAGATTGTGGGCTTGCGGGCTTTGCATTTGTGGCCTTAGGATTTGTTGATTAGCGTAAAATTGCAGATTTGATATTAAAAAGCTCAGGCTATGTAAGTTTAAAAATGTAGAATTGAGGTTTGTGTTTTGTAGTTTGCTTCGAATAAACGCTTCACGAAATCTGATTCAGCAGCTGAAAACAAATAGGGAATATGTTTGCGGAAAATCGAATTTCTTTATACGTGCAAATCACTTTTCGTTTGTTTTTTGCAATTTATGGCAAATCGTGACGTGTAAAAATAAATACATTATGGAATCGGATCGAGCGGCGAATTTCACATAAAGAATCGGTTACTTTATGAATTGTTAATTTTTTTATATGTTGCGATGGGTGCTTTATTACCCACGTGTCCAATGGCGGATATTGTCTGTTACGGGACGTCAATACGTATATTTCCACGTGGGTGTCGATATACGTATATATTTATATCGTCAGGAGAAAAAGAGGTTATATGGACGCCAGCCAGACCATTTAATACACAAGAAGAAAAAGCAAATATAACTCTTCATTAGCCCGGCAAAAATTTTAACAAATTCAAATTTATTTTAACAAAAAGGAACCTACGGGGACTCAACACTCAGGGGTGGGGTCTTCAAATGACAACGGCCATTGAATAATTTTAAAAATAAATATATATATATCATATGAACAATATATGTGTAATATAAACTTGAGTGGAAGAAACAGAATTAAAACGTAGGCAACGATTCTACTATAATCCCCGCGTGGCTCAACCGTGTGGACGAGGGTACGAAACACGATAAAGCACGAAACGAAACAGGGTAAAAAAACTACGCACTGACTCGACTGGACATTTACTTTATAACCGATAAATGTCTTGGAGCAAAATACGAGCACTTTTAAAGGGGGCAAGCCAGACAGTGGGTCGGCGCAAACGAGTTTGTAGGACTCGCAATATCAAACCCCCCCCCCCTGCTCGACAGAATAAAAGAAGGTTTACCTTTGACATTCACAGTCCTTATTTTATTGACTCAATCCTCAAATCCAAAAGATAATTTCCAGAACAAATTATCGGCCTCGGTAACGTTATGTCTAAAATTGCTTCCCAAAATCGGTATTTTCCTTCCAAAAGTTTTGTAAGACTCACGAGGCACGTGGTGCAGGTCTTCGACCAAAAACGAAAGTGACAGAATATTTCGAACGCGCCAGGACCGTCGACTCAAGGGTGCTCGGGTTTGAGCACGTTCGCAAGGTGCAAGTCGGCGCGCAACTCACGGATAAAAATATTAACTACGAGAATCTTTGACTAAATCGTAACTAATGTCAGTGGCAATTTTCGCGAGACTTTAAGGTTAAGCTTACAGACATTATCGAGACCACAGTATTTAATTATAAATCTTACTTACATCGATACATAAATTTTTCCGTCTTTAAACAAGGCAAGCCTAGTGGAGGCACTGTGAACTAAATTCGCTCTCATTAAGCTAAGAACTACTTTTCGATACAAATAACTCAAATAAAATGATCGACGTAACAAAACGTAAGCATAAACACCTAAGTCTAGATTCCGAGCTTTGTGAAACCTTTTAACGAAGAGGTTTCATAAATCTCGGAAAGTTTCCGGCTTTCGTTTTGAGCGGGAAAGTTTAAAATTTCACAAAGTAGACGGAACATACTGTGAGGTAAAATTATTAATAATTGCGTGTTTAACGCGCGTATATAGCTTAACATAGCCTAACATATATATTCCGGAGTTGAACATAATTCACGTTACTTCGCGAAACTTTACTGATGTGAACGTTTCACGAGTCTCGGTAATTTTTCCGAAGTTCAAGTTCGAGCGGAAAAGTTCAAATAGTATAGAAGTTGAGCAACGGATTATACTCGAATAGTCACGTGAAAAGTTTCCTATACAATTAAATTAAGACCAAATAAACGCAAATACAAGTCTGACGCATGTTGCTTTACGCTAACGTGACAATTACTGAAACTCACCCTGACCAGAGCACGCATGGGCATACGTTTCAACATACATTTCTAAGTCTCGGAACTTGGCTTCATAAAGTCTTTCATTGATTCCAAGAACATTTAACGCCCAATGAAAGATTCCATGCAGAGAAGACCATGGTTAACCCCTAGGTTCACAATATACGTAAGTTACCGAGTTTTACCGTTTACAAATTCTTATTACTCGGCGCTTGCTTATTCGAATGTCAAATCTCGAAGTTTTGGTATAGTGTATTGTCCATCCAATGCCCATTGATGCCAACCTTTACCAAGTTTCCGATCGTTTGTTGCATGGGTCACCCAGTGACGTCAATTATCGAGGAAATATGGCGTTGCTCCGGTTTCAAGTGCCATAGACCAGGCCGAGTTCTTAAGATCAGAATAGCATAATCAGTCGTGGCTCTGTGGTGTTAAGTCTAATTAAAATGACATAAGATAATTGCGAGCTGACGACCGAATGAGGAATCCATGGTTCAGTTGTCTGAGGCCCGCCATCTCGGGTTGGGTTCGGAAACCAAAAGCATAGGATGTCAGAGATAGGGAAAGCAGTAGATTTCAGGCCTGCTATCAAGTATTCTGATTGGAATTTAAAGGCGCAGGGTGCCAGGATTGTGGTTGTTGTAGGTCCTTTACCCTGGGCATTGGTTAATTACGCAAGACCTTGAAGTGACGACTTATCCCTTGCCTCCATTGTGTTGTTGTTATTTTCCGAGATTTGACAAGCAGAGGTTAGTTAAACATGAAATCAAGCGCGTACAAAAACATAATTAAAAAGTAAAACAACTTTTAATGGATGCTTCTGGCCGAGATGACTTTCGTTCCTCGTCGTTCTGGTTCTAGTCGGTTAGCCGTTTAATTAGTTATGAAAGCCCGAAGTGACAGGTAAGTTAAAATTTTACCCTGTCACAATGTAGTCCTGTTTAATTATTTGAGTTTGAAACTACAATATTGTAAAATTTTAAAGTTTAAACCTCCGAGAATTAATCTAAAAATTATAAAAAACTTTGGTTTAAAGGCCTCAGATTAAATCGTTTTATAAAAGCGCATTCAATGCCAGATTTTTTAATGAAACTTATAAAAATTTTTTAGATGAGCCATTACATTTTAATTATTCTAAACACTTTAAAAAGTTTATGCTTTCTAATTTGGAACTTTACAAAAATTACAAAACGCATGGATTATAAAATACAGGAACTTTTCCGGTATAATATTTCTCTCCCAAGGTTATTCCAGTGCAAGCAGCTCCCGATTTTCTCCCGGTGCGACTTTCTTCCGATTTTCTCTTGGTACAAGCTTCTCAAGATAATACTTTGATATTTATATCTTATTCTGTTTTTCTTTATTATAGCAGTTATGTCGATTCGAAAACACATTGTAATTTGTTTATAATAGTTAAATACCTTTTTTTATTAATAATTACTAACTTTGACTTGTAAAACTTGATTCTATTGTAAAAGATTTTAATAAAATAATAATACGGTTTATGGACAAATAATTCTACAGAAAAACAAATTTAAAAGTGCACGAAAAGAATATTATTGGAGGGCAGATTGATAAAAGTGGAGTGAAAAGACGACATCATGAAATTTTGAACATATTTCCTAACATTTTGGATCTTCATATAATAAAAAATGTAATGAGGTAAATTTAACAAATGACTTCTTAAATGTTTAACCTTGATTTGCACATCGATTTGTTATTGTAAGCAATCAATGTTTTATTAGTCATAATTAATTTTATGGCTCTCAAAAAATTGTTATAATCAGTTTCTTTCCCATATCGGTCCTCGAGGTCAGCCAATAATGGTCTGGTGCTTGCTCATTTTGTCATAATTAAAATTCTGATAAATGTTTTGTTTGTCGTATTATATCACCCCTGACTTCATTATAAGTTAGTAGAAATTATTTTATTAATTAATTATTAAAAGTTTTTAAATTTTTCCATTGGACTCAGTTCTGCAAATTCAATTTATTTTAAACGTTGTTAAGTGTTTATGCTAAAAAAATATTTAGTCGTAATAACAAATCTATTTATATCTCAGAAATATTGGAAAAAAACTTATTATATGCTTTTTCAAATGAATAAATTGCATCTTCTAATAATTCCAAACTTTTAATTCATAGTATGGACTTTCATTTTTCTCAAGTTGAATTTTTAATCAAATACCTGCATTTTCAAATGCAGGTATTTTGGTTACAATTTCAACTGTTACGTTTAAAGTTCAGCTGTTTAATTAAAAATTAAACTATTCTTTTAAATGCATCTTTTTGGCCCCGAATTCAACTCTTTTGTTGAAAATTTACTATTTAATAGAAATGAGAAATAATTTACATCGTATAATAAAAATATTTTTTCTACAATCTTTATTTCTCTAAACCTCACAAGATAATATAAATTGTAATATCTTTCTTATCAAACTCAGTATACAATTCTTTTAACTTGAAAACTGATTTATGAAATATAAATTTAACGTCGAGTGATAAAAATCTCTAAAAATAATGCCGGATGGAAAATTTTGAGGCAATAACTACCATTATTTGAAAAGATGAGGATGCTTAATAGTCTGATCTTATTATTACTGTTTATTCTTCTTGCGATCGGTAAATATATTAATATAATGTAAATCTATAAATAATTTTGAAACATTTATTATATTTTCGCTAAAAGGACTTTCTCTGATTTTATCTGAATTTTATCTAATAGCTATATTTTCGCAACTCTAGAGGTTTTTTCCATTCTTCCCATTCTTCATCACAGATCACCAGCTAAAACTTGAACCCCCTATTTTGAAGTCACAAATACAAGCTCCCTCCTCCCTCTATTTTAAAATTGCTCAATTCATTTCTTTTAGGACGTAGTCTTTCTTATATTTTTAGCTGCCATATTTTTATTGTTTCCTTTAAAACCTTCAAAAGCTCTTCTTCCTTCCAAGGGTTCTCCTCTTCTTCTTAAAGCCTTTTATTCCCTTCTCTTTTTACCATCACACAATTCAGTATGCTTTTTCTTTTCTTTTCTATACTCTTCTCTACGCCTTTTCTCTTTTCTCAATTTTTCCAATGCCTCCACTTCTACGACCTCCTGTCTCTTATTTCTGCTATCATTATTTCCAACCACTCTTCCTTCTCTTTTTAAATGTGTTTTCTCTTTATCCATATTGTTATTACTTTATTCTCTCTCATATGTCACTATTATGGAAAAGTTATTTGCCCTTACCCAACTGTCCACTATTACTTATTTAACATGACCCTTCGCAATACACGTCTGTATTCTCATTCCGGATAAACCATACCATCTCCTCCAAGCTCTTTACAAACTTATTTTTCTCTCCATTAAGTAGCTTTTCTGTCTATTTACTTTAATACGCTTCTACCTGTTCTCTTCCTTCTCTATCTCTTGTTCTTAAATTAAAATATATTTTAAACTAAATCCCTTCTCTAAAATCTTCACCTCTTCTACGATTAGTGCTTTTTCTCTGTTATTTCAGCTCTTTCTTATTCTGCTTGTCATAAATTTTCTTCTTGCTTTAATCACCATTCCTCCAATTTGTCTGCCTTTTTTATTTTTCCTTTTTGCGCTTTATACATTCCATTCGTAACCTATTGATAACCTTTCTCTTACACTTTTTATTCTGTTTTTACCTAGCCATGTATCGATCATTACCACTACATCTTACCCTGCTAGATGTCTCATCACCTGTCTATCATTTCTTTTCAAGCCTACTCTATTCCAGTAAAATATACTAGATATGTATACATTTCTATGATTTGGCATCTATGTCATATTTTTCTATGGACAAGAACCTTCAAAAATACACAATTTCATTCTGCCAAAATAATAGCATCATCGTTGTTTACCTCAGTGAATATGTCGAGTTTCGTTCCAAGTGAATCGCATTTGCGGCATTCGTTACTTTTCTTATTTCATTAAAAGAAGAAAGCAGTTAAAACCATCGATTGCTGGTAGAAACTTATGGTTAACATGCTTCAGTGATTAGAACATGTGAGATATGGTTTCGTCCATTTAAAAGTGGAGATATCGATTTAACAGACAATGAAAATCCTGGTGCAGCGAAATTTTTTTAAGACGAGGAATTGTAGGCGTCATTCAATAAAGACCTAACCCAATCGCAACAACAAAGACTGAATGTGACCCGAGGAGCAATTTGTTAACGTTAAAAAGCCATGGAAAAATCCAAAAGTATGGAAAATGGGTACCACACTAACTGAACGATAGACTAATGGAAAATCGAAAAACCATTTGTGAAATTCCGCTTGAACGGTTCGAAAGGAAATCTTTTTTGCATTAAATTGACACGGAAGACGAAAAATGGATTTATTTCAAGAACCCGATGCGGAAAAAATCATGGCTTCCACCTGGTGAGGTCGGCCCATCGACTCCAAGGCCAAGTCGCTCTAGCCGTAAGGCAATGCTCTGTGTTTGGTGGGACCAGTGTAGTGTGGTGTACTTCGAGTTATAAAAACCGGGTGAGAAGGTGAATACGGATTGCTACTGGCAACAAATTATCAATTTAAATCATGCGTTGATCGAAAAACGGCCGGAATGGGCTCAAAGGCATGGCAAAGTTATCCTTCAACATGACAACGCACCGTCTCATACCGATAAAGTGGTGTATAACACATTAAAACCATTAAATTGGGAAATATTACCGCACCCGCCGTACTCTTAAGACCTCGCGCCGTTCGACTATTACATTTTCGCATCGATTAAGTGTTTTCTTTAGTGAAAAAAATGGCAAACTTCAAATAGCACCCCTGGTAGTGCTTGAAAATCTTACATTTTATTATCAATGGTTAGACTGTTTAAGTGTTATTGGTGTATTTTTTAGATAAGCAAAGTTTGTGATATCAGGATTTGAGAACATAAGCTTAATGTGTCTATGATATGGTTTGAAAGTCTATGATTTGCAAACCTAGGGTTTGAAAATCTTTGGTTTGATGCTTTAGGGTTTCACTTTCCAAGAATTATAAGTGTCCTGTATACGTGTAAAATATTTGTTTCGCTAACGAATGTGGATCTGTAGTTTATGGATCTGTAGTTTATGGATCTGTAGTTTATGGATCTGTGGTTTATTCGTCTATGGTTTAGGAACCTTGGGTTTGAAAATCTTAGGTTTGATAGTCTGCGGTTAGACTTTTCAA
This sequence comes from Druon quercuslanigerum, assembly GCA_010014905.2. NCBI lineage: Eukaryota > Metazoa > Arthropoda > Insecta > Hymenoptera > Cynipidae > Druon > Druon quercuslanigerum. Next base: position 17,624 of record JAAAKG020046371.1, read on the forward strand.
GGTTTATAAGTGTACTGTATAGGCGTGCATGGTTTTTGAGACTGAGTTTTGTGAATGTATGTTTCATACGTCTATGACTTGAAGTTCCATGGTTAAGAAGGCTAAGGCTTACAAATCTTAAGTTTAATTATCTACGGTTTCAAAACCTTAGATTTAATTATCTATTCCTTGAAAGTCTTAGGTCCAATTATCTAGGTTTGCGAGACTCAGATTTTTGGATTTATGATGTATGCATCCTTGGTTTAAAGGTTTCAGGAACCTTAGGTTTCAAAATCTTAGGTTTTTAGATCGAGGGTTCGAGTGCCTAGGGTTTATGAATGCATTGTTTAAGTGTTTAGGGTTCTTTTAATTAATACACGATTTATGTTTTCGGTTCGACGGTCTAGGGTTCGAAGGTTTAGGGTTGGATTGTTTAAGGTTTCTGAGCCTATTGTTTATATGTGCAGGGTTTGTAAGATTGGGTTTGTAGATCTACGGGTGTAGATGCAGGTTTTAAAGCTCTAGGATTATTACATTCAGATATTTTTTATATTTTCATGATTTACTCTCCGATGTCTTATTTCTTTTTATTGTTTTAACTTGCTCGTTTAGATTTGAAGCCTCTTAAATTTTTTCTCAAGAATCAGTATTTCACAATTATAGCCATTTCATGTGTTAGTATGCTCTCTTCCAAGTTCTGGTGTTATCCAGAAAGTTAAAATAAAGGGGAAGTTTTATCATAAACAGGGGCAGGAAGGGAATTTTTCAGAACAAGGTAAAAAGTGCAAACAGGAAAGAAGGAAATAGGGAAAAGATTGTGAACCCTGTATTTAGATATTTGTAAAATTAAATCACAAATTTTCATGTTTCAAACAATTAAAAAGATTTTTATTCAGATTCAGTTTTAATCCTGAAAAACAACATTAAAAATAAAAAAATTAAATTTTTGAACAAGCGACGTATTGTTAGATTTTCTTAAAATTGTAAAAAATAACATTTAAAAAAATTAAATTTTTGAGAAAGCGACAAAAGTTTTAAGAAAATGCTAAATA
>JAAAKG020046382.1:0-18653 GCA_010014905.2 Druon quercuslanigerum
AGGTGAATCGATTCTGGAGGACCGATTCCAAGATCGATTCATGAATCGATTCTTTTCAAAGAATCGAACATCCCTATGTCACATTCGGAGTCAATGCCGCGCCTTATCTAGCTATTCGATGCTTACATCAGCTTACCGTGGGTGAAAAAGATCAATTTCCGTTAGTAGTGAAAATATTAAGAACAGACATGTATGTCGACAACATGTTAACCGGCACTAATAGCAAATCGCAAGCACGCGAAATATATCGTCAAATGATCGGTATATTAAAAACTGCATGTATAAGGTTATCTCAATGAGCATCGAACGACCCGAAAATACTCGACGGTATCGCAAATCAAGATCTTGACTTATATTTTGATTTGAATAAAGATTCATCTTTAAATAAGCTAGGAATTTTTCGAAAAGCGAAAACAGATGCATTTGTTTATAATATTAAAAATATTGACGCTCCCCAGAAAATTACTAAAGGAAAATTTCTTTTCGAAATTGCGAAAATTTTCGATCCTATAGGATTTTTGGGTCCTGTTATTGTATTAGCGAAAAAATTAATGCAGGATATTTGGCAGGCCAAGGTTGATTGGGACGGATCGATTACGTTTCATATAAGTCATACGTGGAATAATTTTTGCACACAACTACAGTCGATAAACTGAATTCAATTCGATCGACTGACAATTATTTCTGACGCGATTAATGTCGAGATTCACGGATTTTCTGAAGCTTCTGAAATGGGATACGGAGCTTGTATTTATTTACGTTCGATGAATGCAAACGGGGATATAAAAGTTTCTCTAATGAAAACACGAACGATACCTCAATTAGAATTGTGCGCAATGCAACTGCTTGCGAATTTATTCAATCAAGCAATAAATACTATAGACATAGAATTAAATTCAATACATTTTTTATGAGATTCGAGCATTGCTCTTAATTAGATAAATACTCAAACTAAACTGATAAAAACTTTTGTGGCAAATTGAGTTGTAGAAATACAGAAAAGGTCTAACGTAGCACGTTGGCGGCACGTTCGAACCCAAGATAATCCTGCAGACGCGTTATCGCAAGGCCAATTACCACATAAATTTTTAGAAAATAAACATTGGTTATTCGGGCCTTCTTGATTGTCGCACGACAAAAGTGTATGGCCAGAGTCTCAAGTACCCGGTTTAAACGAATTGCCTGAAAAACGTAAAGCTGCATGTTTATTATCCATTAATTCTCATTTAAAACATTTTTTAAACATTCTCGAAAAATATTTGTTCTTTATAAAATCCGTTCAAATAATTGCATTTTGTTTGCGTTTCAAGTAAGGGAATCGAGAATTTAAAACTTTAGAAGTCGGCGATTTGAAACGAGCAGAAACCGCAATCATTCAATTATTGCAAAGATCAGTTTTTAATAACGAATTTCAAGCTCGAAACAACAAAAAGTCTGTACCAGAAAAGAAGCGATTAGCTTATTTTGATCCGTTCATTGATAAAAATGGTATTATTCGGGTTGGTGGTCGAATTCGCAAAGCAATGATGTCATTCTCAAAACTTCATCCTATAATTTTACCTCGAAGTAATCATGTCACTGATTTAATAATCAAATATTATCACGCCAAAAAGTATCATACAAAATACGCTATATGCTATTCGAGAAACAGACTTGATTATTGACGGGCGAAATCAAGTAAAGAAAAAGATACGTAAATGCGTTGCATGCTTTCGAGAGAATCCTTGTCTAGTCACTTATAAAATGGGAAATCTTCCCAGCGTCAGAGTTCGGCAGTCTCGGCCTTTTAACGACGTAGGAGTTGATTTTTGTGGTCCTTTTTATGTAAAGTAAAAGAAGCACAGGAACAGGAAATTTATCAAGTGTTATGTAACGATCTATGTTTGCTTGGTCGTTAAAGCCGTACACATGGAATTTGTAGAAGGTCTTTCTGGTGAAGCGTTTCTAGCGTCATTACAGCGTTTTGTAGCAAGACGTGGATTACTAGAAGCGATTTATTCCGATAAAGGATCAAATTTCTGCGGCATTTAAAACGATCTCCCTCATGTTTCGAACTTTGGAGGTCTGTGGGAGGTTTTTGTGAAACAATTCAAATATCATTTTAAAAGAGTTGCATACGACAAACGATTTACACACTCAGAATTTGTAACATTCACAACTGAAGTAGAGGCAATACTAAATTCGAGACCATTAACACAAATATCAACCGATATTAATGATCTAGCCGCTTTGACTCCTGATCACTTTCTTGTAGGTGATACAATTAGAAGCCTTTCTGAAATCGTCTACTAAAAATTCCGATAAATAGACTTAATGCATGGAAAAATATCAAGAAAATAAAACAAGAATTCTGGTCGCGCTGGCGCAAAGATTGAAGGTTAGAAATAATAAGAATGACAATATTTCAGACTTAAAAGAAGGTTTGTTAGTTTTAATCAAAGAAGATAATGTACCTTGAATGAAGTGGAATTTAGGTAGAATTGAAAATCTACATCCAGGTACAGATAATATTGTACGAAGCATTACTGTCCAATCTAAGGATAAACCATACAAGCGTCCAACTACGGAAATTGCGGTTTGGGCTATAGAAAGATGAATATTTTATCGAACAATGAGTTCTTTTTTACAATGTATGTAGTAACTAAGAACTTTTTATTGTTTAAAGTATATAAGAAAATTTAAAAGAAACAATTATGATCACTACTCTCTCAAAGGGGGGAGTATGAACACGCGCGCGCGTATTTTCAAAGCAAACGTTTATACATTTGTAAGCATATCGTATTCTAAGGAATCATTTCAGCGACTGTTTATTTCGGAAAAAAATTTAAATCTTAAATCACTTTAGACTTTGCTGCGAGACAAGGGACTTTATACATTTCCAAACGGCGAATTCTCGATAATTGTTTCAGCATGAGCCTTCGAGTATCATGTATCTCGAAAAGTTTATGGTTAGCGATTATAACCAACCGCTATAATTCTACGAGATTGTGACGAAAAATAACATCTCTGTAGAGAACGACAGGTTACTTAAGGAACCCCATGTAATGGAGGGATATTGTGTTGATCAAACCTTTGACTAGAGCACGTCACTATTTTCAATTTTTTCTGAATAAAATCATTTCTCCAAATCATACATTTCACTTTTTACTTTAAAATATTTTCGAAACTACTTACATCGGATTAGTTTTCGGTGTAAGGTACCTACGCAAACGTGCACCTACGCTCCTGCACTTCTTCGGCACTTTTGCCGCACTTTCTCAACCTTCACTTTCTCTCCCCTACTTACCCCTGCTTTTCCTTCTTTTCGCGCACTTCCCCTGCTGCCTCTCCCCTCACGTCAAATACTTCTCTACTTCTCATTTCCCCTTATATCCCCTACATCGCTCTGCTTATTTTCTCTTACGTTTTCTACTTCCCTTTTCCTCATTTTCCCTTGCTTCCCCCGCTTTCGCTCTATATACTTCTCATACATCCCCTCTTCTTAATTCTTATACTAACCCTCCCTTAATCGTTCTATCTTTCAGCAAATCGTAGATGTGTCAGTGTAACATCCACAAAACTTCAGTTCAATATAAAAATATTTGTAAGTCTAACATCTCGAAAGGATAGTAGGTGTTACATGTGAATATCTGTATGTTTCGCAGTACTTTTTTCTACTTTAAACATCTATCTTTGAACATCATTATTACAAGATAATCTCAAGGGGTTAATTTATAATAATTAAAATAAATTACAGTGAACTTCCGCCTATTTTGAAGATCGCCTATTCGATAGTTCACCTATTCAAAATCCACTATACACGGTTATTTGAAATTGCGCAATTCCGCCACCTTCCACCACAAACCATGTACGAGCTAAACACTCACACCCGCGTCAGTGACTGACCAAGTAGAAAACAGATATGAAGATTGGGGAGCCCGTTGGTTAAAATTGCGTATTTTAGAATATCATCATTGGAATACGTCAAAGGACTTTTTAAAGAAAATATGCTAAACCTTGAAGTAAGTCGTAAGGATACGAATAGTAATAATTCTAAAGTGTAGAATGTATTTTCTCAGTCATGTTTCATTCTTTTATCGATTGACGACTTTTCAGTCTTACAAAATAAAATAAAATATCAAAAATTTCAGCTTAGTGCATCAGATCCGGTGCTTTAACTCAACGTACAAAGAGTTGATTGTATATCGTGAAACTGAAAGATCTTAACTGATAAAAAATTAAACAGAATTAGCAAAAGCATTATAACTTACTTTTACGTTTAGAATGTTTTCTACGAAAACTTATACGTAGTTGTAGTCCTACGTGCTAACCTTTCGACGGGTGACTTAAAAACTATTAATATTCGCACCTTTATAAGTCACTTTTACGTTCAGCATACATATTTTCTCCAAAAACGCGTCTGCACTTCTATGCTAAGAAGTATGCTAACGGCCTTTTTCATATCGTGCATTGTTTGCCTTAAAATGTTAATTTTCGTTTGTTTTATTGGGAGTTTGAAAGTGCTATAACAATAAATCTTGTGTGTTTCTAAATATTATGGATAGCCGTAAATAGAATTTTTAAATTTTGAACAAAGTGATCTCAAAAATTTTGAAAATGTGCTCAGTTTCTGATTTTTCATCTAAAATAGCTGGTTCACGAACTCGTTCTTTCTTTTTCAGTCTTATAAAAGTTTGCCAGAGTGGAATTCAATCTGATCAATCTTCCGAAAATTATCGTGCCGCCTACACGATACTGCAGACTACAGTCTTCAGACAGACAGACAGACAGACAGACAGACTCCTTCGTAAAAATAGATTTTCTGACTCAGGGGGTCTCAAAACGTGGAGAATTCATGAAAACCGACCATGTCAAAGTATAGACAAAACCAATACCTTCTCATCAGGATGAGAATTGAGAATGTAAAAAATTTGTATTCTGAAATTATGGAATTTGGATTAATAATTAGGGAATGAGAAATTTCAGGTCATATAAAATGTATGTACCTTAAATTTTCATCAAGTTGTATAGTGTTAAATTGAAATTTCATAAATTGTATCCTATAATATTTTCATAAAATATTATAAGAAGAAAACTGGAACCGATGTTAACTCATCCTACGAACAACTTAGATCAAATTTACAGTAATTTAGAAAGTCATTGTGAAAAAATCATAATTTATAATAATATTCTTAAATTTCTTTAGTATAATTGAGACATTAAAAATTCGAAAATTCGAATAATATTGTTTTCCAATTTGTCACTTACAAAGTCGAACTCGTTAGTATTGGGCCTTACCATAGCTTAGTTTAGGCTGGTGATCAAGTTAAATGAAATTTTTTAATTATTCTTAATAATAGAACATAAATAACACAAGTATGAAGTACATCATAACATTTTAAACATGCAATAAGGATATGAATTGTAAAGCCCAATATGGACATTTACAAGTTCGTCTTTGTAAACGACTCATCGGCAAATAATTATCTCAATTCAAAATTTGAGTTTTTTAAATTTGAGTTAAATTAAACAACAAATTTAAAAATACAGATATAATAATCAGAGTTGGCTACTTACTACAGTTCACAAAAACGTTTCCTAGATATCGAAATTCAGTTTAAAATTCAAAAGTTAAAACTGTGGATGCTGAAGAATTGAAGATTTCTTCATTTCTTCAAATTTTAATTTTTTTTATTTGAAGGGCTTCAAAATGAACACTATCTTAAATTGAAACATCCAAAATGGTAAAGTATCAATTTCAAAAACTTTAATTGTAAAAACTAAATTGTAAAGGCTGATGAAGGCCCATAGCTCATAGCCGATCGAATCGAAAAAATTCAATCCGATCGTAGTGCGGATCAAATGTCAAATTCGATCCGCCCTTGGCACGGGTCGAATGTCGGCTTTTCGACATTCAATCGACGCGTCGATCGAATCAAAAAATTCGATCCGATCGTAACGCGGATCGAATGTCGGTTTTTCGACATTCGATCAATTGATGGATCGAAACGAATTGACTGATCTGAAAATGAACGCAGATCTGACCGAAAATATCACATTCGATCCGACCCAATGCACGCGCCTATTCCAGACATTTCCACCTATCCAAGCGTGACAGCGACGTCATGCTACAAAACTCATTATTCCGTGAAATATTTTAGTCGTTTTATGATTCTGTTATCTTCATTTTTAGATGGTGAATCTTGCTCTTTCAAGGTAATTTTATATTTATCACGTCGTACCTCAACAAAAACACTTAAAAACACAGGCATGCATGATGCGCAAACGCGTTAATGGACTGCGACCTTTTCAACTGCACATGCGTCGAAAACCGCGGATCTATTTAAAATTACAAAGTATAAACTTTTAATATTACATTAATAATACATTATTTTAAGCAATTAGCTATTTTCTAGATTTAATTAGCTAATTTTATAAAAGTGAGAATTTGTTTGAAATATTCATCTGTATTACTATTGATAGTATTTGTTACTTTCAAATAGACCCGTGCTTTTCGGCACGTGCGCATTAGAAAAAGTTACTTATGGCACCCTCATCGTTACAATTTCGGGACAACCAATGAACGTCACGTGACAAAAATAACATGAAGGTCGAAGTTAAAGTGGGCCGCTTAAGTTTTTCAATTGTCGAACGCGTACGTTTCAAGGCCGCTAAAATAGGCGAAAGTTCACTGTATTTGTATTAAAAAATATATTTTTAGTTTTTATAATTGATGTATTTTTTTATTTTGAATCAATTTAGATATCATACCTATACGTATGTGAATGTCCAAGCCGGAAGGAAGTTTAATAGAGCGAACATTACTGAGGAGTTCAAGAGAAACGTCTGCAGCATTTCTCGCATGATCTTTTGTTCGGTCTGGAGCTCCACTAGCTGCCATATAAACCTTCCCAACTGTTTCCACCTTTCAAAAATAACGTACATATTAATTTTTTTCATCAATGTTCATTTAGGTGTAATGTATTTCATTTATCAAATTAAATCCATTTTTCATAACTCGTGCATGATTCTCGTCCTTTATAGTGCCCATGAAGCGGGAGTTGAGTTCTACCTTTCTGTTCCTTGCGAGTACAATGTGACGTCAAAGTTAAATAATCAAAATCATCAAACGATCACGTTGGCTGATAGTTTGACAGATTTTACTGAATTTACGTAGATTTCCAAAAATTATAACATTGTTAATAATTTCAAATAATTTAAAGATTTTGCATAAATTTTCAAACCATCAAAAATAGAAAGAATTTGATCTTCGTCATCAGACAATAGGATCCCCTCAAAGTTTTTTGTGACTTATAAATTTACCATCAGTTTCCAAAATGTCCTAAATTCCTATTAAAATAAATGTAAATTTTCCCACATATGAGCAGAAATCAAGCCGACAATTTTAAGAAATTACAGTAGCGGTCTGAAATAATGCTTTGGTTATAAAAATATGGCATTTATCAAGAAGGTTGGGTTTTTTTATGAGGTCACCCACTAAGCGTGTTTTATATTATTCTTTGAGATTAGTTTAATGATACTTTCGAAAACATTTCTTTTAAAATGAATTTTAAAAATAATACATAAAGGAAAAAATGTACCTTGTAAACTTTGAACTTGTCCATTAAAGAATCGAAGCAGGAATAAACTGCATTCATTGATGTAACAATATCCATAGCACCCTCGATCGTTGAGTAATCAAATTCACAAAGCTCGCAGAAAATAACTGTTATCGACTCAAATGACTGAAAGATAATCCATTGAGTTTAAATAAGGATGCTAAAATTCAATCAATATAATGTAAATAATACGAGGGAATAGTTTAATTAAAATTTTCAATGGGAAAAAATACATAAAATAGAACAAATCAGACAAAGTAGGCGCCACGCGCGTAAAAAACGGTTTCCTCCTCTCCTGGCTTCTTCAAGTGTCACTTCCCTTCCCCTACATTCTATCTTACCTAATTTTCCTTCATTCTTTTTTATTTCCTAGACCACGTTCCCGACTTCCTCGATTTTCCTTCACTTACCTTACACTTTCCCCTATTTCCCGGGGATACTTCCTATCACATCCTCTACTTCACCTCTACAAACTTCCCCTACTTCCTCTACTTCCCCTCTCCAATTTTCCTACATTCCCTTTAATTCTTCGACATCCTCCTCTTTCTTTCTAATCATTCACCCCCAGTTCCACTCACTTTCTCTCCTCGTCCTACTTTATCTTACCCCATTTTCTCTGATTTACTAGTTTCTCCTACACTCATCTCATCTCGTTTCACATCCTCTGCTTAGTCTCTACTAACTTCTTCTGCTTTCATACTCCATTTTCCCCATTTCCTTCACTTCCTCTACTTTCCCTATTTTACCCTCCCCTAGTTCCTCTACTTTACCTACTTTCGCTTTCTCACCACTTATTAACCGATTTAACTTCTCTTTATTTTCTCTCATTTCTTCTACTTCTAATACTTTCTAATCATTTCTCCTACTTCCCTCCACTTTCGCTTACTTTCACTACTTTCCGTCCCCTAAATTTCCCTAAACTCCTTTCAGTTCCTTTTCTATCATTTCTGCTTACTTAACCACCCCTTGTTTCATTTTAGTTAGTTAGTTAGTTAGTTTTAAGACGGGCGGGGAGCCCCAATCGAGCTTCGCAGGCGCTCAAGCTATGAAACCTATTGTGCCAAACCCTTAACCATCGCTGTTAGTAGTTGACATCAGACCTCTTGATGAAGCCCAGTATGTCAATCACCGACAGTATTGTAACTTCCTCAGGTTCCATGAAATAGGACCCAAGGGCCTGATGCCTGAGTGTAGCTAACGCCGGGCACTAACATAGTACATGAAAAGATGTTTTATCATCCCTGCCGCATCTCCTGCACTCTGTCGAGAGGTCCCCATTTGTGCATATGGTAGTTCAAGTAGTTATGCTCAGTGAACATCTGAACCACTGTCCTTATGTTTTTCTTTGGCAATCCCAGAATTTCCCTAGCTCTGTTCATTCTGTAAGTATAGCCCAGGATAGACTTCGCTTGTCGGCAACCCTGTATTTGCTCCCAGTATTCTCTGTGCTTTGTACAGGCCTAGCTTTTGACGAAAAGACCGATGCAGCAAGACTCTAGTCCCAGTACTAATTCCGGTCTTATGTATTCTCTTGCCGCACCTCATCTTTCCAGCTGGTCCGCTTTCTCCTTACACTTACTCCCTGTGTGATCAGAGACCCATATGAGAGCCCCATTGTGTTTTTCTGCAAGTTGGTTCAATGCTTTTTTGCATTCACAAACCATTTCTGATGTTATATCTGGTTTCCTACTGCAGTTTAGTGCCGCTTGGCTGTCCGAACAGATCGTAAGCTGTCTTCCAGTAGCGTTCTCTTTTAGTAATATTTCAGCACAGCGAAGTATGGCAAGGACCTCCGCCTAAAAGACAGTAGCATGTGTCCCAAACGGGACAACTGCTTCCCCCCTCTTCGCACTGCCATGGATTCCTGCACCTGACCCTCCCTCTCCTCTGGATCCATCCGTATGCCAGATTTCCCAATGGAGGAGTGGGTTATTATTTCCTTTCCACGCATCACTGCTTAGAATGCAGACGCGAAAAGCCTTGGTTAAGTTGAAGCGTTTTCTTATCCTGTCCTGCTTCATCTCAAGAATCGCCAGAGAGCTGATGTTACTCGGGATCCTAGGGTATCTAGTTCCCCGACTTCATATGTTTACGCTCTCCAGGCAGCCCATAGCGTGTGACGCATTTGCAGTTATCGCGAGGTGTAGAGGTTCTTCACAGAGAATGAAGCTTATCGCCGCTGTAAGCGTAGTCCTCATTGCTCCCGTCGAACCCCTAACCTCTAGCGTTAGTAGTAGTCGCAGCATGTCTTGCATCGTTTCAAGTTCTGCCTATGGCCACCAGATTACGGCCGCATAAATGAGCCTCGGTTTAAGGACAGCGAGGTAAAGTCATGCAAGCTTTTTAGGCCCCATTCCCCACGTCAACCTAAAAGCTCTCCTGCACATCCAGAAATTCCTGAAGAATTTCCTGCATTCGGTCACTGGGTGTTTTGCCCATTTCAGTTTGCTATCTAGGACTACTCCCAGATATTTAAAAGAGTCTGAAAGCGTCAGCCTCCCACCACAAAAAACAGGAGCGTCAACTTTCGGCATCTTGTAGTTCGTTGTCAAAATGACCATACTGGTCTTTTCCTGATTTGTCGAGAGCCCTGAGCTATCGCACCAGAGCACTACAATGCGCAGCGCCGACCTTGTAAGCCCCATCAACGTTTCCAGATGAGCCGCTCTAACTAGGATCACAAAATCATCCGCATATCCCTGATTATAATACCGCTCGTTATAAAGCCTACGAAGGAGGCCATCCACTATCTTGTACCACAGGAGGGGCAACATGACATCCCCATGTGGGCACCCCCGTGGCGCTACTCCTTTAACTAGGCCTTCGCCCCATCTGATTTCGAGTCTTCTTCGGCGTAGCATGTTTCCTATCCAGCTTACCAGCTGGTTTGGAACGCTACACCTCAAAACCTCTCGACAGATGACTTCTAGAGGAGTATTACTGAAGGCACCTTCTATATCCAAGAACGTTACCACAGCATGTTGTAACTCCGTGCAGTGGTGAAGCTAAAAGTACCTCAGCCCTGATAATTCTCTCGACCAGCCTCTCCAACGTCCTTAGAATATAAGACGTTAGTTTGATCGGTCTGAAATCTTTTGCAACAGTGTAGCCCTCCTTTCCCGGTTTGGTAATAAAGGCCACTCTACCATCCTTCCATGTCTATGGCACATGTTTAAGAGCGATGATTGCCCTAAATAAGTTCGTCAGTGGAGGGATGACAAATTCCAGGCTCTTTTGTAAAAGCGCTGGGTAGGTGCCAGCCGCCCCTGGTGATTTAAAGGAGCAGAAGGACCCTTCGGCTCTTTCCAACCTTCCAATCGGGCAAATTCCTTGGCCCCAGTCTTCCGCCTCTAGGTCGTTTTACATTCGCTAAAAACCCAGGAAGTGAACTTCCATCAGATGGTTCAACGATATTTCTTTATATTCGGCAAACTCGCCATTTTCGAGCCTTATTAGCATAAGGCGAGCTTCTGGGTTTTTCGCTAGGATCTTGTGGAGCCTTGCTGTTTCTGGAATATCTTTTGATTCTTTACAGAAGCCCATCCAGTTTTCCTGCTTATACTTCCTTATATTTTTATTGTATTCACACTGGGCCGTCTTATAGGTGTCCCAGTTTGAAAGCAATTTGGTTCTGTTGGCCCTATTGCACAACGCTCTTGTCTTTTTGCGGAGTTTCTCCAGGTGAGTATTCCACGATTCTGCTCCTTTCCTAGACTAAATTGTACTTGTAGGGCAATTGTTTTCTACCATAGTTTGTGTACCATAGTCTTCCTCTGAGTTCCTCTTTATATGGAACCTAAAGAGTATTTCTAGGATTTCTGATATTTGAAACCGCTGGTTTTCCTAGGTTTAGCTAAAACAAGATATATTTTTTTTTCCGAGAGAGACTCCTCATTAGAGACTCTCCAGTCCACTACCCTGCTTCTCAGCGAGTCCGAGCATAGAGTCAGATCGAGAAATTCACTCCTGTTTTTAATCTGGAGTGTGGGTGTATCACCTCGATTCAGAATCTCCATGTCAGGGCCCGCTGGGTATTCGATTAAATCTCTTCCTCTGTCATTAATATTTGTGCTCCCCCACACTGTATGGTGAGAGTTCGCATCAAAAACCCAACAGCAGAGAAATCCTGTTCTCCTGACAGTGCTGAATTAGAATCGCCGCCTCTAGTTTTTCTCCGCCTCCGCCCCTGAGCCTCACCTTAATAACAGTGAGATCCCTGGAGCAGAGATCAGGCACCAAAATCGCATCCATACCCTTGACAGCTATGCATGCCCTTGGCATTATTTCGAGCGCACCCTTATAAATGGTGCCACACCCTGGCAAGCCGCTAATCCTTTCCAGTTTAACCAGGGTTCATTTCCATAAATGACCCTTTCTTTCCTCGCCTTATTTTCCCTAATTTTTTCTTACTTTCCTTACATTCCCTGTCCTTATTTCCCCTAGTTCATCTATTTATCTTTACAACCCTCATTCCCCTAATTCTTATCAACCTAACTCATCTACTTTAAGTACTTGCCCTCCACTTGTTTCCCCTCACTTCCCCTTCTTCTCCACTTCATAGTTTTGGCCATTTTCCCTACCTCAGCACCTGCTATTTATGATCATTTTCCAAATTAAGCTTTCCTTTATTTACCCTTATTTTTTCTGCTTTCGTTTTCTTCATTGTCTCTCACTACGCCTCTCCTAACTTCTGTTAACAAAACCTTCTGCCCATCCTCTCACTCTCCCTACTTTCCCTTACCTCGTTACCCCTCATTTCCCCTACTTTCTAATTTTTCCTCACTTCCCTTCCTTGGTAGAAAGTACGACGGGCAGACACCCGACCCCGGTACTACGAAACCCTAGAAATAAAAATCGTATCACCTCGCAAGTGCTCAAGGGACTTTCCCCAGCTCTTAAGCGGTCAGCAACAGTTTGAGGGATCATTGAATACAAGAGTTCGTCGCTTTTATTTTTCCAGCGATCCAATAGAGCGTAACTGTTTTCCAATTCCTGGGACCTCTGTTCTGCTCTCTCGAACATCATTTCCAATCTGAAAAATTAAATTTGTTATTATCAGCAGATGGGTTTCTGGCCTAGTATGTTAAGTTTACCTAAAAAATAGTATAATTAAAACACGTCTGCCTCAATTTTTATAACAAGAAATTATCCATATGTTATGAGACTCTCTTAAGTGAGGGGGGAGGATCTGTCTCGATTTCATAATGTGTCGGGTATATGAGCGGGGCTCGTAAAGTAATTTTAGTACGTGAAACTTCTATGATCGAAAAATAATAATTTAGTCCGTCTCGATGCAATAAAGACCAATATTATTGACCAAAAAATGTAGCAGTATAATTTTTAGTCAAATAGTTATTAATTTTCTTCCGAAATAGAAGATTTTAAAAAAAATATATGATTTTTTTCTACCAAGTATTTGAGTTTTCAACTTATAAAGTAAACATTTTTAACAAAAAATGGAACATCGGTAATTTTAGAAAAAATAATAAATTTCTAACAAAAAATCAAAATTTTGGAAGAAATAGCTGAAGGTTTAAAGAATTAGTTTGATAAGTTTAATTTTCGACCGTAGTAGTTAAATTTTAAACGAAAAATATGAATTTTAAATCAACTAGTTGAACTTGAAGTAAAAAAGGTCAAATTTCAACCAAAAATGAAATATTTCAATTTTTAGTATTGGAAATTGATTTTCAGCCAACAATGAAACTAATTTCCATTAAAATAGTTCGATTTTTAATTGAATGCTAAAATAAACATTGAAAAAGTAGTTTAACTTTCAACAAAGTAGTTGAATTAATGACCAAAAGTTAATTTTTTAAACCAAGCGCCTTCATTTTTTGCAAAGAAAGGTGGGTTTCTAAAAAAATTACATATATAGTTTTATGTAATATAATTTTAATTATATATATTATATACATAGTTAAATATTTAAATTTTAAACTGATAAAAATCAATTTCAACCAAAAATGGAATAGTTAAATTTCCAAATAAAAAAAGGTAATTTTTAACCAAAAATAAAACGAATTTGTTTTAAAATAGTTAAATTTCTAATAAAATATATCAATTTTTAACAACAACAAAAATAAAAATTTGTATCAAAGTTATTTAAACTTTCAAGCATGTAATTATATATTTGACTACGAAAATGTGACTTTTTAACAAAATAGTTGCATTTCCAACGAAATAAAAAAATTTACAGATATTAACTTCGCAAAATGAACTGTTTCTATTCGAACGCCTTAGTAGTTAAATAAATAGAAACGACTACTTCAAACTTTACAAATTTTAAACTGAATTTTTTGAAATAGGAAGCTTCGAATCCTACGATTTCAGTGCTGAATTTGAGCTCAATAGGTACTACTTTAATTGCTCCAATCAAATGAGTTTTAATTTCTAATTGGAAAATGTTGAATTTTCATGTCTAAATAACAATCGAGCACTCGTTAATTTAAAAATAAGGAGTGATTTGGTATTTTTAATATTTTTATTAAGTTTGAAACCAGGGAGTTTTAAATATTATTCATCAATCAGTACATCAAAAACTCTACATCATTGGAATAAATATTATTCTTTGCAATTTTTATTTAATTAAAGAGGGAAATTCTTTTTTTTTGTTCAATATTTTGAAATGTTTAAATTTTAGATTCTTTGCAAATTAAAAACAGCTTATATTTTATACCTGTAAATTATTGAGCGCTTAAATGCAAAAAATATTAAGCTTAAATTGTCACAGTTGTCTATTCAAACGAATTCCACTTTTAGTGTTTTCATTTGGATTTCAGTTTTAATAACTTCTAATGAAAAAATGTTTAGTTTCAATAATTCCAATTTTTTTATTTCAATGACTATGGAAAATTTTTCTGAACCAGGAAAATTCGAGAAATGACTGAAATGTGCTCCTTGAATGAAGCGGCTACTCGGAAACCGAAATTTCAGAGGTGAAATCTGCCCCAGCAGTACTAGCAAATCTTAATTTTCCGGACCATTAAGTAAATTGATAGGGTCGCAGCTTGCCAAAATTGCTTGAAATGAGGAATGCTTTTTGTTCATTTCTTATTTGTTCCCTAAATAAATGTTTTCACCTGTATATCTTTTTTCATCTGTTTGGAAATTTGTCATCTATTTCACCATCCTGTGTCTGACAGAACTTTTAGTTTTATTTGTAATCAGTTAATTCTAAAAAAAAGAGTACAAAAGTACAATAAATTGCTGGCGATTTTTCTCAAAAGTCTGAAAGAAAATTTATCCAAAAATCCTGGGTTTAAAATGAATAAGCACCATGCATTATATTTTACAGGGTGAAAATAAATTTTTGTGGTTATTTTCCAAATTTGGCCGTTGTATTGACTTTATTTTCAGGACTTCTTCACATTGAAAAATTTTTTTTTAATCGGTTTCAAAAATAAAATTTTGATATAAGGGTACGTTTTGAGCATGGTTTTCACAAGAAATAAAAATTGAAGATTCGAAAACATTTTTAAAAACATTTTTTTTAAAGTTGGTGGAGAAAAAAAATTTCCGCTTATTTAAACTGCGTTTTTTTGTTACAAAATAAAGAAAATATAGAAATTACATTTTCCGGCTTGTTAAATATGTGCAATATATGTATTTTTTGATACGCTAAAATTTTGAAAGATGTTCCCACTGGAATTTAAGAATTTCTGTTGCATAATGGAAAATTTACTCAAAATTAGAAAAGCATGTTGTTATTACTCATAATGTTTTAGAGCGGAAAACCCAAATGTTCCTCTTATTCATGTTTTTATCTGGAAAGAAAAAATTATTTTAAAAAAGCATGGTTGTCACGTTTTGGATCAAAAACGATTAATGAAGACAATTTTTTAATATTAATCTGATAATGTTCAGATTGATGAAGATAAACCAAGAATCTAGGGACCAAATTTGGACAACCGCCATAAAATCTTCCTGTTGCAACCTACAAAAAAGCTTAAAAATTGGCCTAAAAAGGAAAAGAAAAAAATCTTGTTTGGGACAAAAATATAAAAAAAGGAAAGAAGAATAAGAAGGCAACTAATTAAATAGCAAAAATAATAAGATGAAATAAATTTCCTAGCAGACAGGAACCGCAACGAAACCACAATGCTCGCTCTCTGATATCCGAGAATCTAGTAAGGGTGAAAATGCAAACCCATCACAAACATACCTGAAATATGCGGTGAGGGTCAAAAGGCTAATTGGTTATAAACATACCTGGAATATCTATAATAAACAAATCAGAAATATAGAAAGTAAAAGAAAATCAAAATTTATGATAACTCAGTGCTAAATGTTATTATTCATACTAGCAAAACTCTTGTTTAATTTGTCCAAACCAGTTTTGAAATTAATAGACAAATCCCGCTGTTTTTTAATGTAAAGAATTTCCATAAATTCTCTCTTTATGTCAGTATTTTCACTGTGTAAAATTTCAACAAAATCCCAATCAAAATCATGGACAATATCAATCAATTGCTTGGTATGTCTGTTAAGAACACTTTCATAACTATTATAACTCTTATAACTCGTATGACAGAGTGATCTTGTACACAGCACCACACTTTTTAAAATTATACAAAGGATTCTCGCGAAAATTCATTATTTAATCCATTTTAAATGGTATATGGATAATAGTATATTAACAATAGTTATTTCTGATTATCTGCAGGCAAAATATTACTTTCTCTGCTTTTAATTTGTTGAATTCTAATTGTAATCTGTTTCTCAATTAACTATTGTACATAATGATTTTAAAAAGTATATTCCTAATTTCATTCTAATTTCCTTTATGAAATGAAATATGGGACAAACCTAGAGTTTTCTCAACTAAGTTTTTGATTACTTCAACTTGGTTTCGAATAGGATGAACAGAATTTTTTTTTAATTCTATCTCAATATGTACTTTCCATGTGCCAATTAAAAATAGTATTACCATCCTGACCTATAATTACTTCTATCTCCAGAAAACTGATGTGATTATTCTTTTCTATTTCATGGGTAAATTGAAATTTTGGACGAATACTGTAAAAAAGCATCAACAACCATCTGCATCTATGCTAGAGGAACACATAAAAATATATCATCATCATGTCGAAAGTAAAAAGACAAAGTAACACCTAACTTCTTTAAAGTAAAGACCTTTGAATCTTCGACACAAATTTTCGTTAAAATCGTTGAAATGACTGAACCAATGGAAGTGCCAAACTTTTGCAAATAAAAAGATCCATTAAATCTAAAATAATTTAAGTTCATATAAAAACTATCCCTTTGATAAATTCTTCTTGACATAATCGAGTATGTGTTTATATATTGTCGCATCTATTTAAAGTTTCCTGTTTAACTAATTCAAAAGATATAATCGGAAACATTGCAATAACAATCTAAAGAAATCATTACATCGTCATTCGGAACAGTGTTTTGAATAATAATTTTTGGAAATTCCCAGCTATTTTTAATATTGTATTTTGAAGTTGTGAAAGAATTTTTGAGAACCGAATTTAAGTTTTGATCCAAAAATTTAGTGGGAGTAATAATAGTTGAAATAACTATTCTCAAATGATAATCATCTTTGTGAATCTTTCTCAGACCATAACATCTGGCAAGAACTGTGTCTTTAGTATTAATAGCAGTCAATCTTATATCTTTCCTAAAATTCCTTTCTTTCTTTAATAATTGTCAAGCATCTTGAAAGTAACTGAATAAAGAATTTGAATATCTGGCAAATTAACAAACCGAGTGATATTATCTTCTTCTTCAAAGATTCTATGCAAATTTAAATTTTGCTCTTGAATATTAGCTTGCTGATCAATCAAAATAGAAAGTTTGTTCTCATGCTTTTTTATCATTTTTTAAACATTTTGGATCAAAGACATTACAGATAGTTACAGACATTCTCATTTACGTAAAGGTTTTGGCAACCGTATTATAAACAGTAGGTGAAAAAGATTATGGAAATAGTTAAAGATTTTGAATCAAGTATATGTACAAAAAATTTCGATGTTAGATCAGTAATATTTCTAAAACAAGGTGTTACACTTGTTAAAAAGCTTTCTTAATAAAAATTGTCCGTACATTAGTAATATCGATCGTAAAATTTATCAAGATTTCCTGATAACGAAAAGTTTTCTTAGAAACAACCTTGATACAATTTTCATGAATGCTGATAAAGGCAACATTACTTTTTGTATGAACAAATTAGATTATGTTAGGGATATGGATAATTTACTTTCCAATCATGATAATTTTGATTTATTAAATAAAAATCCGTTAAAATAATTTAAATCAGACATTTGCAAGATGCTTGACAATTGGAGAAAAGAAACACTTTTAGAAAAAGATACAAGATGGACTGATATTAATGTTGAAGACACAGTTCTTGTCAGATATTATGGTTTGAGAAAGATTCACAAAGATTCCTATCCTTTAAAAATAGTTATTTCCATTATTAATAATTCCCATAAATTTTGAAAACAGAACTTTCGTTTGATTCTCAAAGACTCTATGCCAATTTCAAAATATAACATTAAAAATAGCTGGGAATTAAAAAAAATTATTATTTAAATACATTTCCGGAGGACGATGTAATGATCTGTTTGAATATTATTGCAATGTTTCCGAGTATAACCCTTGAATTAATTGAAGAGGCAATTTTAAATAGATGCAACAATATTCAACACGTACTCGATTAAAACAAGGAGAGTTTATCGAAGGGATAGTTTTTATGGCGAACTCAACTTATTTTAAATTTAATGGATCTTTTTATTGGCAAAAGTTTGCTCCTCTCATTGGTTTAGTCATTTCTCTGATTTTAGCGGAAATTGTTTTGGAGGTCTTTGCTTCAAAGAAGTTACATTTTTCTTTGCCTTTTTACTTATGTGGAAGCTTCTAATGTGTCCCCTAAGGGTTTACATTTTTTCATTCACCCTCTTCCTATACCTTAACACACCTCCCACACCCTTTTTGGTGGTGGGAGGGGGACCTGCAGCTTAAGGTGTGTTCCGAACCACCAGAACCTCGGTAAAGGTACATAGAAAAATTTCCAGAGGTACCGGCTCAGGG